>JAAGNO010022565.1:112964-162777 GCA_033439905.1 Ceryle rudis
TGACACGGCTTCCCTCTAGGATTGAAGATAGGAGGAACCTTAGAATGTGCACTGCTAAGAAAAAGCCGTTAAAAATGATACCTGAAGGTTAAGGAGCAGATGCTCCATATATTCTTTATACAAAGGTAGCTCCTAGTGGAATTGATCTTCCTCTTCTTTTATTTTACTCACGGTACCTTTTCTCCTTTCCCCTTGCAAAATTTTGGCATTTGTAGATGAAGAATCACTAAGGGAAATGGACAGCACAGGGTCCTCACCATCCCAGGCAGCAAAAACAGTTTGAGGCTTTATTGGTTTTACACTTTGGACAAAAGGAGGCAGAAAGGGCCCTAAATGCAAGCAGCATGACAAAAGAGAAATTAATGTACTCAGGGAAAGTAAGTTATTTATAGAAGCACAGAAGATAACAGTTTTTAAGTCACAGTGTGAGAACTCGCTTTGTCTCATCTACAGATGATCAAGTAGGCCCCCAGATAGTGACCTCTAATTATAAGAATATAAAAGCACCAGCTGCCCACTGTGTTCAGAACACCAATACTTACAGGAGGTAGCAGAGCAACTGACAAGAGCTAAAGCAAATAGCAAGTGGGACACTGCATGAAGCTTTCCACAAGATTATGGTGCTCTTCTGAAGAGCTTCCAAAAGCTCAGCAGCAGAATCAGAGGTGCCCAGCTAACGTCTATTGCATGTTGACCGCATACAGTTGTTACAGTACTGCTGCCGTGTACCTGCTGCTCTCAGCAATTTGAAGCAATCTCTTCCATCTTTGTCTTCGTGTCCTCAGCTTCCTGCAATACTTGTGTTGCCTCTCTCCAGTTTGCCGAACTCCTCACACCTCTCCCTAAAGGTTCATACATCTGCTGCTATCACTCATATTAGGTAACATTCCCATGACACTGAAAATTCCTAGACAACGTTTTTTATATAAAAACACAAAATATGTACTACAATTTTTCAAATCTTTCACCTGAAACAGGGCCTGTAGAGTATGAAAGGGAATCGACACCTCCTTTTAAGAGCTGCTAATTCCCAGTAAGTCTTACTATATAATTAACCAATGAGCCTAGAAGAATCAATAGGCTCATCCTTGAGTCCCATGAAAAGCGGACTGCAGAAAAATATCACTTTTTGTCCCAAAACTTAAATTATAGGAAAAGACAAGTCTCGGTTCTCTGAGAAAGGTAAAGACTACCTTAAGTCTTTCTACTGAAATTTTTTACCTAAAAGTCTTTAAAACCTTTCTGCTTACCTCCCCTTATTGCTTCCCCCTGCGCTTACTTTCCCATACCCCTTCACCTTCGTAGCTGTGGAGAGCAGATCTAACACAAACCAAGGTTAAAACTGAACTTCTGTGAAAAAGTAAACAGCATAAATCGATGATTGTCTTGAAGAGCACTAAAATGACTAATACTGAAAGACATAACCCTCACCTAGGTCTTCTCTGAATGTACTAAACAGAACAAACCATAAAAATTTGCTATTTATTTTTCCTCCTAATAGATTTTGTTCTTATTACTGCAATTCTGCAATGGCCCAGAAAGGAAGACACACTGAAGGGGGAGTAGTTTGGTGTAGTTACTATTACAGACCTAGACTTAGTTCCCAGAATGACTTGCACTAAAGGCCACATAGTCAGATCACTATTCATAAAGCAGCCATTCTGAACAAAGAACAAGTAGCAGCATTGTTTTATGTTAAAAGTTACTATGCTTTCCTCCTAGTTATTTGTGCTCTTAAGCAGATGGAATTTTGCTTGACTGACTGGAGTTATCCTTTCTTCACAGTTATTCACCGCTGTTGCCCATAATGGGAAACCTATTTCTTGTAGAAGTCACCCTCGGGAGAGAGCCCTCATTTAAAAGACTAATATGTAGATTACTTTAATACCCTTGGTTAAGTTTCATTCTTCATCGTGATGAACTGATGAAGCTTTACAAGTGACAGAAAAACCCTACCTTCTTTCTTAAAATGGAATGTAGGGGAACAATTCACCAGCAACTGCAGACCCACAGCAGCACTAACTCCTGCTTGGCAACCCTATGTTATCCAGCAGAGTGCATTTAGCTTCTTGCTTTGTGAAAAAAAAAAAAAAAAAAAAAAAAAAAAATCCTTGTGCTATTTTAAAGCTCCCTCCTACTTCTCCATTCCAGTTCTTAAATCAACAACTCTCATTATGATCTCCCACTTTCACAGACCATCAAGCCAAGCAAAATTGGGTCAAAAGGGCACACACACACAAAAAAAAAGGACTATGTTAATTAAAACAATATGGATTAAGGCCAATAGGAGACAGAACATTGTGGGGTTTTGGTTCTCCCTCCCCTTATCTCCAATTCTGTGAGAAGCCATTATAGCAGAGTACCTGTGATTAATTGTTGATGAAAACGTAAAGCTTAAGGTCTCTTTTTATCTAAAAAGAGATACTGTCCTTTTATCAGTCACTGTACAGCAAGGTAACAAAACAACAGTCCTAAATGTAAGAAAAGCTAAAGTAGGGAATATATAAGATGTCATTAAAAGTGCTGGAACTCTTGACAGTGTAAACCTTCCTATTTTTAACAGAGGAATGGGCAAAATGGTATCCCACTGAAATAAATACTTGTGTTGTTTAGGTGGTGCTGCAGAAACATATCATGTTTATCAGACAAACTTTGAAAATCTGAGCAATATGTGTAAGCCAGCATTTACCATACTTGAGGTATTTTCAATAAAAAAATAAATACTGCACTTTTATGGTCTATGACTTTTTTATTCTGAGCTGTACTACTTAAGTCTGAAGAAAGCCCTAAAGAAGAATGGGCTTGAGTCAGGGTATTCTGATACTGGTTGTGTAGTCTGCAGGAAAACAGGGCCATTAAATTGGGTCAAGTTATACTTATTTTATAATTCATGTTTAAATGTAAAGAGTTGTCTAAAAGAACTTGGGATGCAAAATTACCCTCCATTCCCCTAGACAAAACCCAGTATTTCCTACTTTTTTTTTTTAAGGGAGCTGCTTCATGTGTAATGGTAGATAAAATACAGGTTTGGTAAGTTACTGCAAGTTTTAGGTCACAAACTACACTTTGCCTCATTCCCAAGCGTGAAGACCACTCATTCACTGGCTTCACTTCATAAATCACCTATGCAACAGGAACCAAAACATCTTTTGATATGATTTGGCACAGATGGAAAAACAGGTGGAACGTCAGCCTGATGTCACTCCCTGGTTCACTGGACTGACAGTACCACTCTGCAACATAAAGGTAGTGCCTTCGGAAAGTGGGACTCCTTTCATAAAAGGTGAAAAGGACAAAATATAAAATGTACTTTCCATTGCTGAAGTGGTATTATTGACAGGAATAGTTGTTATGGGACAAACATCTTGTGTTCCTGAAGCAAGAGGAGGAAAAACCCCATTGAGATGTAGCTATTCTACATTCACAGCAGGTAGCTCAACCACATTCACCTACCTTCGGATCAAAATAACAGAAGACAACACATTTGTTTGGGTTATTTTTAAAAGGTCAGCTTGTATTGAAAATATCTCTGCAAAAACACCTATAATACTACAAGGTAGCACCAATACAAAACAGATCAAAATTAACTTTCTTTAAACTGTTAAACTTTATTATAAATTAAAATTTCTTTACAAAAAATTGCACATAATTGACCACTCTTAGGTTCTGATGCACTGGCATTTGCAATAGTTTCTTTAATCTTCAAGTTTAATAGTCTCTGCCGTGAGTCCAATGCAGAAAAGGGCAGTAAGCAACCCTCTTAGAGCCTTCAAGTGCAAGAAGCATACTTGTGGCCACGGCAGTTACACTTTCCTTAAGAGCGGCTGCTTTTGTTTTAAATCCTGTAATGAAAAAGTCTCAAAAAAGGTTTAAAAAAGGAAAAACCCAAAATGGACTACTTGCTTTTTACTGTAAACACAGCCCAGTAAATTAATCCCAAACACAGATCTCTCAGGCATCAGCGAGAGTGTCAAGTGAATCAGGAACAGCAAAACAAAGAAAACAGAAAATAAAAAGAAAACATAAAAAAATAATGTCTGTCATTTTGATTAACTATACTTACGTAGATGACGTTATGAGAATCTGGCAGGGCCCAGAAGCAAGGCCAGACAGGGAGTTCATTTTTCCAGAGGAGGGTCATGTTAATTGTTTCCAGGTTGAAGGAAAGCAGATTGGAGACTTGATACGCTCAGCAATACTCATCTGCCTTACACAGATCTTAGGCATGGATCAGCCTGAAGAATCATTCAACTGATTTTGGCATTTAATAGGACTTATGGCTGACCGTGCCCAGTGTTCAGTGATTCTTGCTTTCTGTTCTGTAAGTGTTTAAATTTAAAAGCTCATCTAGGCTGACTCCAACCTCTTGGCACTTGGAAACTAGTTTTCTCAGGTTATCAGTTTTACCTCCTCCTGAAGCTTCAAACAAGAGTTGCTGTAAGAGATGGGGAAGCAGATATAAGATTTAGCCAGAGCTTGAGCATCACCACATCTATGGATATGGGATATGCAGAAAATGTATATGAAACCTCAAACTGAATCATAAAGAGAAAACATTACATCTTTCCACAGTGTTGCACATAGAGGTAACTTCTGAAGGGCTCTCTGATATAAATGATGGACCTGTAAAATAAAAACAAGTATTAAAAGTCAGCACAATTTCATGCACTCAAAATGAATGATTTGAAGCACAAAAATTTCTTAGAATAATTTTAAAAATCTGTTTTTTAAAAAGGTTTCAAAGTCAAGCATTGAATTGCTACTAAAAGCTAAGGCAAGTTTCTGTCTGACCTTAATTCTGCCCCTTGTATGCACATGATTAATTACATGAGGTCATTCTCTTTCTTCACAAGATTCTTGCCTCATTCATTGCACAGGATGGAACAGGCTCAGGGAATGAAGCAGCTTACTGAACATTTCTCTCTCACCACTCAATATGTAGTTCTCAAGGTCTTGCTTATTGCATACCAGCCCAATCCTGCAATGAAAATAACTGTTTCATAGGCTTTTTTCCTTCCGCATCTATCTGTGCTTTAACAATCAGTCTGCATCTTTGCAACTCCCTAAACACTAAAAATGGTTTTTACTATTTTGCGGTCAGAAACAGAGGACCAAAATGTTTATTCCAAATATTTACCCAGATCTCCTTCAACTACTGGTATCTAACACACTGACCTTAATCAGAAAGTCATTAGGGGATGTATTTATTGGCATTTTAAATACTCATACCCATTTTTATATTCTTTTAGCAAACCTTTACATGACCTCTGAAAGGAATAAATGACAGGTTCTCCAGGAACAGAAAATCCAGAATCTGATTCACAATTCCATTTGAAAACCATATCCTGTTTGTATACTAGAAAATCCAGTTATCTGGAACAGCCTGATTTGTGTAAACAGTTGTAAGTGCTCACTACATCCCAAACTAAGCCCCTCCAAAAAACCCAAATGCACTCTGTGTGCCAGCGTAAGTAACTTTACTCCACACCGTATAGTTCCATCGGGTGGTTGCAGAAGAAAACCACAGTTTCTTCTGGGTGTAATTCAGCTTCAGTGTTTTACATATGTCTTCATTCTATAAGACCCTCTTTTTAATTCATTTGAAATATATTTTTCTAACTTTCTAACCAAACAAAGCAGGGATCTTAAGTCACCATCATCACTATAGGAAGAACCTTAAGATGTACTCCATCTAATACAATGACTGAAGCAGGGATCTGTGACCAATTACAGATTACACCAAACCATCAACAAGGAGATAGAATTAAGGTTGAATAGACAACCATGCCTTTGATATCTCCTGACACTGAACTGTTTGATCTTACAAGCCAAATAACTGTCGTACTGGGCAGGGGGGGGAGGGGGGAATGTTCTTTTTAGACATTCTAGGAGACAGTAAAAAAAAGGAAAGAGAAGATTTCATATGCGAGTCTAACAATAGCCATGCTACCCATTAAGAATCAGCTAAAGCTTTAATACCATTTCAAAAGAAAGAATACTGACAGAAGAGAAGGATGCTGAGAATCAGCCACTAAAAAAAAAAATGACACAAAACAAGACTAGCAGAGAAGTTGCTCAGAAACACCACAAACAAGTGATAAGTCACAAACCCAGGGCCCAATACAAAAGTATCTTTCCACAGGCCAAAGAGCATTTTGAAGGTGACAGCAACAATACCAGGGAGATCCATTCTCTTTGAACTGAAAAATGACTGAGTTGCTGTGCCAAACACCTCTTGTATTTGTATATAGAGTGATAAAAATACTTCTCTCCCCGAAGTACCAATGAGTAAACTTGTGATTTTTTTTGAAGAAAGAAATTATGTTTATGATGAGGTCAGGAATTACTCAGACTCTACATACATTGGCTTGGCAGACCCACCCTTCCAACTACTTGTAAAGGTGGTAGTTAGCATCTTCCAGCACAAAAATCCCTCCTTCCCTCTAGTGAATCTTAAATGCTAGCAATCTCCTCCAAGTAAAAAAAAAAAAGTGGGAGAGAAATACACCCCTTCCCCCCCAAGTAAGGGAAAGATACACACTAACAGTATGCACAAGTACTCGTGATAGAACCCATTCTACCTAGACTGCCAAATATGTTTCTCACACTTGAAGCAAATGCTTTGGTGTTTGTACATAGAGTAGTTCAACTACTTAGAAATCTTGGGTTTCAGAAATGACCATTGCTTTGGAGAGAAGTTTTACAGAAGGTTATAATTACTCATGTTAGTAAGCTATGTCGACTTACTTCTCTTTGTCCCATTAGAAAGCATTCGGCAGCAATGGCTCTGAGGAAAAGAAATATATAAAAATATTTATCCTTGAATGATTTAAAATGCCGTTAGCGGCAGAATACTGACTGTGGAATGGAATTACAAATTCCTTGAGAAGAAACTAACTTCCAATGATGTTAATCTACAGTGAAAAGATAAAAATAGCCATTTTTTTAAAAACAACCTTACATGAGCAAGACATTTCAGTGGTTCCCCATTATGAACAAACACTGAAGAAAAAGATCAGTTCAGCATCACTGGATAATGGAGATTACTGCTATTGTGATATATAAAGGGGAGGGTAGAGAGGGGGAGACAGAAGTCAATAGTTGAATTAAAAAGGCAACTTGTAAATACATCATTCATATTTATCTGCATAATATCCATTCACATAAGTTTCCCCAAGAGGGAAATTCTATTTCATTTTAAAGAACTGACAGTACTTCTGTCTGTTGTAACAAACAGTTACTGTTTAAATAATAAGCTAATGAAAGAGACTTCCAGTACCAGCCCAACTGGAAGGATGTTTCAGATTTACCTTTGTGATGTAAACCTTATAAACAAAAGCAATATCTATGAAAACAGATGTATGACTGTTGCATTACATTTTCCAGATGGCCAGGCATGTTGGGATATTATACGTAAACATCTTGGCTTGCAGTTTCAGAATTTGAACATTGCTCTCCTCCCAGTATCGCAGAAGCAGCCTGTAAAAGGCATTCATGAGAAAGGAACACTGCTCTAATCATTGGGAACAGAAAAGCAATTCAAAGTTACAAACACATTACACAAAATATATTATACCTAATCTGATTCTGTGAGCTAAGAGTTGCAAGTAGGAAAAAACCCAGCCACTATATACAATATTGACTGAACAGAACTAACAGGACAGAAGAGTTAAGATACGCTTTCAGAAAATAACGTGAAAACTGAGAGAAAATATGATCTTGGCACATTACAAGGTCCATTTATTAGCATGCACAAGGTAACTGTTTACTTGAAGGGAGGTTAATTAGTTTTATAGTCATGTGGCTAGGAGATAGTGCTCAGTCAGTTCTGCTCACCCATTTCATGTCATATCAACATTGTCTAAGGAAGCTGCAAGTTCCATCTGGACAGAAGCGCAACTTGGTTTAAAATGCCAACATTCCACTTCCTGTGACAAAAGGGGGTGTGCCATACTCTCCCCACCCCCCCCAACCACACCCACTTATTTCAAGTCTTGCTTTGAATTCTTTAACATCACTGTTGATGCTGAGCAGTGTCTGGGGACTTTTCAAAATTACTCGACTGGATGCTCATGAGTTCCCTGCAGCCAAATACACAGACGCTCTAACCTGTGAAGAGTACCTTTTAAAATACTCTTCAAGTAAGAATCAGAGCGACCCTTGCATTAACTGGTTGTTTCCCCATAAGATTTGTTTTCCAAGATAAAGAATGGTTAATCTTTGCTAAATAGATGTCAAGGTAAACCTTAAGGTAGCACTGTTATGCACTGGTCTATCCATTTTTAATTCCAGCATAGAACAAATATTTTTTTAATATATGATTAAGTAGCAATGAGATTTTAATATATATCTGACATTTCTTTATGCACTTTCTGTAGAAATTTTGGCCATTTGTACTCATCACGTACAATGCAGAGTTTATTCCTGTATAATGATAACCCTTCTGTAGATAGAACAGAAGCCTGTCAAATCCAACGAAGTTTGAGATTATATCAGAAGGCACAATATGCCTCAAGCAACATGCAACAATATAGGAAGAATTTTACTTTTGTAGTAGAAATCAAACTGTGCACGTCTTGCACGAGAACCAATTGTTTTGTTAACCAGCTGTTTGTATTCATTACAATTATTTTTACATACCTCAGTGCAAGTCCAGGATTAGCAGGCATGGTAGAACAAAACCGTTCCAAGGTTTTGGAATGTTGAGATTTTGGAATGCAGCTCAAATAAAAAAGAATTACCTGTAGAATTTGAATTATAAACATTAATCCACTTTATAGCTGCCTAATTTTTCTAAGAATAATGGAATGACAAACTATGAACATTATGACTGAAGTGAATTACCACCTACAGACCTTATCCACTACAAACCTTGTTATCCCTCAAGGGTACAGAAGTAAATTTGTGTAACAAAAAGTTAGTGTCAAGATGCCAACACCACATACTTTAGTCTTTCTAGCCTGCATTTAGTGAGCAAAGAGAAACACACTCATGTTAGCAAAATGGGACCCAGAATTTCTGTAAGTTTTATTCTGTCTGCATAAGTGCTCACTTGCTTTAACTCCTACTTTATTTCTTCTGTTTCTTAACCACTGTAATTTCTATGATCAAAACTGACAGCTTAAATACTGTTTCCATCTGCCAGTGTTACAGCTCTGCAGACCCCTCTTGCTCAACCATCTCTTCCCTCCCTTATACATTTTTTCTTTTCTCTAAAATAGAATAGTTTGTCATCAACAGCTGTATTCACAGTATTAAAGCATGCCATAATAAAGTTTCTCTTCACTTTACACAGCCTTTATTCAAAAGGTCACTGCTAGATGGTCTTCTATTTGGAACACTGCTCTCAGATGCTTGTTTCTTTTCTTTTAATTCCTAGTTCTCAGTATTCATATGCTAATGGTGTTGTATTTGAACAAGTAAATTACAGGTACCTGTTACAAGGTCACCAGTCTGTTTAAAACTGTCCACAGACACATTTTTACCTTATTATGAAACTCATAATTGGTCCAATAATCAGCAGTACTAAAAGGAATTGGGTATCGTGTGGGGACTGTAACCAGACATCTGTTCACTAGGTCAGTAAAAAGCTTGAATTCTTGAACTTTGTTGTTGGATCCAACAACTTTGCTATTGATAAAAACAAGGTAACTGGAAGAAAAAAAAAAAAAAGAAATAAGATAGTTCTGGTAGCCTTTGATTAATAGTTTTGAGATTAATTTACTTTCCTGTCTTAAGAACTTACTCCAGCCAGATGTTCTGAACAGTTTCCTGCTGCATCACTGCCCCCAGAGCTGCTTCATAAGCATCCAGTGCTTCACCAACACTCGCATGAAGAGACTGGCACAAACTGTTTATATTAAAAGTTAAAAAGTGGTTTATGTCATAAAAAATAATTGTTCTTACACATTAAGAGTAAGAAACAATGAAGAACTTCCCACGCTGAGATGCAAGAAAAAGCAGTGCTTTTTCACTTTACCAACATTTTGGACTAATTTATCAGTCAGCTTATTAAAATGGGCAAGTCTCAACTGCAGACAATAAGGAATAATGTAGAAATCAAGTACTTTAAAATGTTGATCTTAAAGAGAACTTAATCTTATGAATTGTCTACTATTTGGTAAAGTACCCTTTTACTAATCCTTTTAACAGGGATGCTCTGACTGCTACAGAATGGAGACAAATCTTGAGTTTCTATTTGGAAAGCTACAGAACAATAGATCTGAAAGCTGGATTAAAAGCACTTGAGAAACTGTATCAGACGACAAAACTAGCGTTCTGAAAGAAATGCTATTGGGCATTGGATTAGAAATATGCTGATCATGTTATGAAAACAACAACCTGACAAGTACAGTCAAAAAAAAAAAAACAACTTGGTTATGTCCACAGCTCCCCAAAGACACATATGGTCAGACCAACATATAAAACCTCACCAAAGACAAAAGCAGACACCTTTTTTGACCAAGATTCAGTGAATAATCATTTCCAAGTGTAAAGTAGCAGTGAAAAGAAAGGTAAGGCTTTCAGTAAGTTGTACAAGGAAAAAACAAAACTCATGAAGAGCAAGACTACAGAAATGCAAATTAAGATAGGGCTGATGTTGCTACCTTGGTACAGAACCCTACTGACTAGGGTCATATAATCCCAGTGCCTGATTCTACTCCTGCTTTCCCTAAACACTACCAAATAAATAACAACCAATCTGCTACTCTTTCTAGAGGTGTATGTTTGTGCACACATACACATGCACACACTCAAGGATCTCACTGTTCCTTGAGCTTTGAGGCTTTGTTGATTTCAGTCTCACTACTCTCACTTGGTAAAAGACAACTTTTGTATCTTTTGTACCTGAAAAAAAAGAAGAGCTGCATAGCCCCATATACCTGGGCACTTACTGTAGCAAAACTCAACCACAGAAATACTCAATTACTAGCTCTGAAATCAATGTAGGCACTTTTTTCCAGAGCACTGATTTTCCTCTTATAAGCAGATACTGAAATGCAGGAGCCGCTGAGCTTAATGTTAAGGTCCCTAATGATTAAACAGTGACCTCAAGTGTCTTTCTAACAATGTTCCTTTGTGTTAAGTACCAAACTTAAAATTGAACTCAGGAAGAGGTATTTTCTTAAAAAAAATTAAATGTGTATTAATCATAGAATGGTTTGGGTGGGAAGGGACCTTAAAGATCATTTAGTTCCAACCCCCCTGGCATGACAGGGACACCTCCTACTAGACCAGGTTGCTCAAGGCCCCATCCAAACTGGACTTGAACACAACCAGTGATGAAGCACAACTTCCCTGGGCAACCTGTTCCAGAGTCTAACCACCCCTGTAGTAAAGAATGTCTTCCTAATATCTAACCTAAACCTACCCTGCTCTAGTTTAAAACTATTGCACCTCATCCTGTCACCACACGCCCTTATGACAAGTCCCTCCCCAGCTTTCCTCTAGGCCCCATTCAGGTACTATAGGCCACTATAAGGTCTGCCCAGGGCCTTCTCTTCTCCAGGCTGAACAAGACTAACTCTCTCAGTCTATCCTCATAAGAGAGGTGCTCCAGCCCTCTGATCAACTTTGTAGACCTCTGGACCTGCTCCAACAGATCCATGTCCTTCTTGTGTTGAGGTCTCCACAACTGGATGCAGTACTCCAGGTGGGGTCTCATGAGAGCAGAATCACCTCCCTCAACCTGCTGGCCATGCTTCTCTTGATGCAGCCCAGGATACAGTTGGCTTTCTGGGCTGCGTTCACACACTACAGGCTCACGTTGAGCTTTTCACCAATCAGCATGCATATGGACAATATACAAGGAAAATATTAAGATAACTTAATCTAACCCTTATATATTTTCTTGAAAACCATACATTTTACCTGTTTATAAGTTGTCCACCAATTAAAAGCTATAAGCAACAGCACTGAAGGATTTCTAAGGAGGCCTCAACTCAGTATCTGAAGCATTATCATCTTTGCCCATTTACTTATATGAAAAGCCAAGTAGCTACTTGTGAAGATTGACAAACCCAGACCAGGAAGTGGTAAACTTCTAAAATAGCATAAGTTAACATCTCAGTAACCATACTGATACCAGTTTAAGTTACAGATGGTTAGTACTTCAGTGCTTGCCAATCCTGGATATTGCTGCATGAAAAGGAATGGTGGAAGAAACAAATTTGTGCATATGTGACAAAGTTCTATCACCTTTGCAATCTCTTGCAGAGGAAAAAGGTCACTTTGCTAGAGGGGAGGCATTTGTGGCTAGTTCCAGCTTTTACAGTCTGTTGATGGTAGGTCCATAAACAGCTGAAACAGTAACTCAAGGAAGGTGGAGAGACCAGGAGTAAACAAATTAAGCAGACTGGGGAAAACTACTGAAAAATAATAAGGGAGACAATGCCAGAAGAAAGAACACTACTAGCAGTATCAAGCTAAAGTAAAACAACAAAAACCCCTCCATTTTGTGAGATGAATACATCTCCTACTGATCCCGTAAGGCATAATTTCTGAAAGATTTTTCAAGCGGAGAATTTAAGTTGATGTGTAATTCAGTGTTCCATAAAATTGTCTCTGTGGTGCAGCAGGCAGGTAGGCAAATAATGATTGTTTTGCTTTTGAAAGTGCAATTTACTCAGATCCAATAGCTGTTCCTCAGAAATATTTTAGAAAAGTCTCACCAGTAGATCTGCCATAGATATGGGATTTGCTGGTTTACAACATCATCTGTAAGATGCTCTTTATAGAGAGGCGATGTAAATTCAATTGGCATTGGAAAATTCAAGAGATATCTACAACAGAAAAAAGCAGTCAATGAGAATATCCCTCTACATCAAAGATTCCCATGTGGATGTAACATTTAGTTCCAAAATCCAGTTTGTGAGACATTAAAAAAAGATGCACTTCTCCTAGATTTTAGTTTAATTCTACTCAGATACAATTGATATGGAAAGTATTACATAGAAATATAGAACTGGTTAATACAGATAGTATTTACTCCCTCATTATGTACAAAGATAAATGCTACTTTATATCTCATGACTTCCCCCTCCCCACATAAAGTACATCAAGGTACAATTATATACATACAATCAGCTATGCTGCAGTGCCTCTACTAAGTTTAATGTAAACAAATGCAAGCAGGAGTAAGATCCAACACCTAACTTGGAGATAAAAACATTTCAAAGCCTCATCTGCAGAAGCTTTAGCACAGGTCTTCCTCTGAAGGCCGTCAGAGGCATTCATTTTGACTACAAGGAACTTGCATATTTCAAAACTTCAGTAAGGCTCTTAATCAGGTGCTAAAATTCAAGTGGAAAATTATCAGGCTAGACAGGAACCTGTACTTTTTCAGCAATAACAACTGATTATTAGCACGCTGGACCTGTGGATTAAGGTCTTTTCCAAGTGCCTAAATACAATACCTTAGGTATGCAATTTTAGGCTCCTAGCCTGGGGGAGAACCAAAATTGAAAAAAAAAATTAATTCCCCAAATCTAGACATAAAACTTGTCTGTTTCATCTTTAAATGCTTGTGGTTTTACAATTTAGCGTACATGCACAAGCAACTTGAGTTTAAAAAAATCTAGACTGTCTCAGTTTTCAAAAAAAATGCCAATATTATGGAAATTTAAATAAAATTCTAAATGTACCTTAAGAGATCCATGGGACCATGCTGCTGACATGTATTCTCAAAGAAAGCTGCCACAAAATCTTGCAACAGTGGAAGAATACTGCTTGACCTTTCCTGTTTTGGGGTTTCGTTGGTTTTTAGTTTATTAAAAAAAAATAAAATTAAAATCAGACATCAACCTGAAAATAACAACTTAAGCACAAAAAATAATGATTGGTTTGTCTACTGATGAAATTCTCCATTGTCTCTCAAGAACAAAATCTATCTTGGTCAGTCAACAGGTAGCAGAAAACAGCTGAAAATGTATTACAGGGTTTACTGTTAATGTTTGCTATCCCTGCCTAAGGATTTTAATATTGGATGAGACAATCCAAACTATAAATTTGATTTTATGTAATGTCGTAGATTATCTTTAACTGTGTCACTAATTTTGCCAATTCTACTTTTCCAATCTATATCAAGGAGTACTAGACAACACAAACATCTCATGAAGATTAATCAGTTTGTAAGTGTTTTGAAACAACACAGAAAACCCAAACTTTATAAAGCTAGCAGGCCAACAAAATGACTTTTGGAGGTGGAGTATTACCTGTGAAACAAGGAATTTACACAACTGATAAAAAATTTCTGCATTCTGAGGATTCTTCTCAAAAGCACCAATCCAGACTTTGTAGGCATTGTCACTCTGCTCCATCTGCAAATACAAGGTGGCCAAACTCTCCAAGAGCTGACAGTTGTTAGGGCAGAGCTCCAATAAAGACCTACAGAGTTCTGCAGCAGACTCCCACCTTAAAGAAAAGTAAAGGTAAGTTTTCAAAAACACAAGAGTTGAGTACTCCAATCAAAAATGTCTTGAAACAACTTACCTTTCAAGAAGTTTCAGCAACGCTATCATGTTTCTGTAGAGAGGAAAGCAGATAGCTATTCTTTTATCAGCCTCAAGGCTTTCCTCAGTACACACTTTGACCGCATCTTCAAAACAGAAGCATAAAATCCAGCCTTTAGACCTCAAGCAATATCAAAGTTATTTGAAGCCTTAATATAATTAAAAAGTCTTATTTAGCATAATGAAAATAAGTAAGTCTGGAAAGGTATTCCTCAGAGTGCTGCTTTTGCAACTTATTAAGAAAAGGAAGACGACCATCTATGAGTGAGCTTTCTTAACACTCACTACCACAAGGACAAGTCCTTCAGAAGTTTCATCACTCATTCCTTTAAAAAAACAGAAAGCATCCTACCAATGACAGGTTATAGCCACACTACAGATAACAGTGTATCACTATGTTTAAAATTATGTTCCAGTATTCCCAGCGTAGCTGCTGAAAGCGATTGAGACCAGAGCCAGTAGAGGGTATTATGTTTGTTCTCTTCATAATAAAAAGTTCCCAGCTGTGAATACCCAACAGTGAATGTTCCATTACGATGGCTAGGCTGCCTTTACTCTCAACAGCTGGGTTACTCCATCTATCCTTGATTATTTCCACGCTGCATTATCACCTGCAGCATAGATAAATATATATTTTTAGCAGCTATTCAATACTGCTGCTGGCTAACACACTAAGTACCAACATTATATTATACAGTGCTATTACAAAATCTACCTCTGGCAGCACCAGAAGTCAAGAATTCAGTTTCTTCTAGTATCTTCATTTTATATCTTTAAGGAATCATTTTGTTTACTTAAACTCTGAACGAAGACAAGCACACGTATTGCTCTGCCTCTTCTAAGAAAACACATTAAGGTTCCAGGAAAGTAACTTTCCAATAGAGACAAACCACTGAGGAGAGGGAGGGTAAGAAACACAAGCTTTGCTTTATGCTTGCATAAGCCCAAGAAAACTAGCAGTATCACACTGTCACAAACATGGGTCTTTATCTTGACAGAATATTATAGGTCAAAGAAAAGGCTACAGCTTTGAAGCGCAGATGAAAATTTCAGGTGCACATGTTAAATACTTGAGAACATGGACTGTTCAAATCAAGATGAACTATTCACTGGATTAATCCCAATGGCTTAAGGCAGTCATAAGCAATGACTGTGACAAAGCACTGCCGTGAAATTCCAAATGTTGGATAGTATTTCTTCATTTACAAGAATGGAGTAATGTAATAAGTAGTTTACCTCCTTAATCTTACCTTCAAACATAGCTAACAGTGCATCAGGATCAGTCTTCACATCGTGAACTGTTTGCCATGGTATTAAAAATGGCTCTTTGTTCATGATCCTTGAAGGACTGACATTAGCTGGATCATAGAACTTGACTGGGAGAAAGCCAAATTCTGTTAGATGTATGTAAGCCAGCCAAGCCAAGCAACGGTCACTTACAGTAAGGCGTTCTGATATCTTTTCATTTGCTGATGTTAAAGCATTCTGTAAAGGTTAAAATAAATACATTATATTTCAACCATAAAATCTTTAAAATCTACGAATAAGAAAGAGAAACAGGAAGGATGTTTTAATATTCCATAGAAATGACAGGAACTAAGTCTTTACATCAACTGTGATTATATTTGGCTTATGTGAATGTGTGACTGTATTCAAACTGTATGCATGAACTTCTAGTAACAGGTTTAGAAAAAACTGTAGATGGTTATTTTGAAAAAAATGAGATAGACTTTGAAAATGTGCATCTCTACATGTGTTCCATCCTTCTGCTTCAATCTCAGACAATTACTTCCAGTTGCACAGAAGCACATTAGCTCTAGAGGCAACTCATCTATGAGTTGGATTCAGCTTGCTGTACCTTACAGGGGTTTGTTGGTTGGGGTTTTTTGTTTTTTTTATTAAGTTCTACTTAATATACGGTTACTAACTCACAGCTATCCAGATCTACTAACAGCACCACCATCTCTAGACACATTGTTTTAAAGAAATGTGTTGGAAATGTTACTGAAAACAAGGATACTGCTTCAAATTTTCCATATGCAAAACTAGAATAGCCCAGTTAAATGACTGAATCATTAGAGCATGCAATAAGACAAAGTCTAAACACAATCGCTCCTAGAACAGAACTGAATCTCGTGGCTAGCGATGCGCCAACATTTTTCTGGAGAAATGCAGTACAATCGAAGAATGCACTTTCAAGGGAATGAAAGCACTTACAAAATTAGGCTAAATTCAGCAGGACACTTGTCCTGTAATACATGAAAATTGAAGTTTCAAACACACTTTGCTTATCCACCCTTCAAAATATTCACTTGAGAAAGTGTGCTTTCAAGTGTTCAAAGAGACATATTGCTACTTACTCTGGAGTAGCATTTACTTAGAAATTATCTTCTCTTAAACATGGTTAAATAATTTCTTTCAAAGACATTCTTTTCAGCTACACATTTCAGATTAATATAGTAAAACAAAAAAAAGTTTTGTTTTGTGTTGATGCTTTGGGGAAAGAGAAACCAACCCATGTTATATTCTCTCATGTACACTGTATTCCCACGTCGATTAGACAAACTGAATTTTTCCTCTCTTCTTTTTGTTCATTCAGACAGTCAGAGATACATTTGTGAATACTGTTGTGTTTAGAATAGCTTTTGGAGCAAGTCAACACAGCATTACACTTTTCTATTTAAACTGGAGCTAGAAATAAAGCATTAGGCTCTTAAACCAAAGAACTGAGGAAAATGTTTTAGGCTGTAGCAAGCAACAGGTGCCACCTGCTGGCAAGAATGAAAAAAACCTTGCAATTGAAACTACAGCAGCTTCCACTTTCAGTAGGAACTGATTTCTCACCTTCATCCACCTCTTCTATTGTATACAGAACAGTAACTGCGGCCTAAATTCTTTCTACAGTCACAATAGAAGCCTGAGATACTCCATGACTTTGCAGTTCATGGGATCAAAAAAAGTCTCCTTTAATAGTCTCCAAATTGTGGAGCAGGGCAATACTACTTTCATTCCCAAGAAATACTGGTTTAATAATTTCTGTAGCAATGAACATTTGAGCACCTGAACATGCGAGTACCATTACTCACTGCATAAGAATTTTCTTCCTTACCAGAAATCAGGTAGTAAAGCAATTACCTGGGAATTATTTTGAGACCTACTGGCCTCAGCTATTAGCTACACCAAAGCAAAATAGGTAACTAAAACCCCAACAATACATCCCATTTTTAAAATGGTGTTATATCTCAATATAGAAGTCTCTAGGAGAACTCCTTCAGCAAATAAAGGAAGGAACAGTTGACAAGATTGACACTATCAGAGAGTCACAGGCAGTAGAAAGGTGAAGGTATTAGGACAATTCATGGGGTGGTAACCTGCAAGTTACCTGCAGCAGAACAAGAGCATTCTGATGTCTTCCTGTGAACAGGCTTAAGTGAACCCTGTACAGGAGAGTCTCCAGCAGCTGAAAAGACACGAGATTTGGATTTTCTTCTCCCCCTGTCACTTCCATAAGGAACTGTAGCATCCTCCCACAAACATAGTCTTTTCCATCAAAGGAATTCTCCAAATTCAAAAACTGTACAGAAATAATTCACATTAATTCTCAGAATACCAGCAAAGCTGCCAGGGTAAAGTTTAAAAATAAATAAATAAATAAAAATCACATGAATCACTAACTTCAGATATTTTTCACCACCTTGGAACTATATTTCCCTGCCTCGGACCAAATTTTCACATTAAACCTCAAAAAATGCTGTTTAAATATTGAAATTCAAATAGTCAAAGTTAAATTTTTCAAGCTTAAGTAACAAAATGTAAGGAATGTAACATCTTGATTTTCAAATAACTTATTACCTGAGGAAATGTAATGATTTCTGCAAATATTCTGCAAACAGAACTTTGAAATGCTTCACTTTCTAAGCAACTTCTGAGTTTTTTTAGAAAGTAAAGTGCTTGCCTTTTCACACTTTCCCTGTCATACGTATTGGTTTTTACAGCACAAAACACACACATGAACATTTAGTATCTACTTAGTTATTTTTACTTACCGTCCACCATATTTGGTAAGAGGGAGCATATTCTACAGCTGTTTCACACATTTCCTGTATCTCCTCCTTGGTTCCTCTCTTTGAGAAGAGTCTGAGGTAATGACACCAAATTTCAGGATTTTCTTTGTTGTTCTCAAGGGCTCGAGCCAAAACATTTAAAGTAGCATCTAAACACTCGGACGATGAGCTGTAAAAATTAAAAACGCACTCACATCAATGGTGTTAGTATTATGACAGTGCAGTACCAAATATGAAAATGGGTATGTATAATTAAAATGGTAGTGACATACAGTCAGCCATCTGTTTGTTTTGTTGGGGTTTTTTTGGTTGGTTGGTTTTAACATGCTGTCCTTTACACTGAAAGTTTCAGTAAGTTTTCCTTCTGCAAAGGTTAAGTACAATTATCACAGTGCATGGAAAAGTAAGTTTTCTAGGAAAAAGGTGCCAATTCAACTAAGAGTCTAGTTTAAAATGGGTAAAATGCATCCATAAGCAGAAGTCTCAAGCTGTCATCATATAAAAGCATTTACATCACAGAGAGTGAAAAACTTAAGTAAAAATTTCAGACTTAATAAAGAATATTTTTGTTACACACTTGATTTACTTTCTACTTTCATCAAATATAAGCCTCTGTTTCAGGTTTCTATGCATGTCATGCAGCTTTTCTCTGCCTCCAAACTATTAGGAAACCCCACAGACCTTATTTTTTGAGATAACTATAATGAGATCATACCAGCAAAGTAATATAAGATTAACTCAAGTAACAGATGATCTTGCAAACCACAGAACTGAGCTTTAATTCATAAACAAACTTCCATAAAACCACAGAAAGCTTCTGAGGTCACATTTAATCTGAAAACATCTTTAGAAATTACTCTGCATAGACATTTATGAGAGGAAAAACACATGTCCCAAAATAAAATTAACAGTTAATCATGTGCAAGTCTAAAGCCTTCCCAACCCCTTCTATCACCACTGCCACTTAGTAAACCACTAAGTTTCTTCGGAGTAGTGAGGGGGCAGAGGGAGAATAGGAAAGGTGGCCATTTTAAAATACATGATGCACACTCCTCCATAAGGTTTTCTCCATTCATTTCTTGGTCTTTTTCCAAGTACAGTTATATTTAAAAGTGTGCTCTTCTCATCTTGTAGTATTTTCTTTGAGACTGGCCTTTCCAGTTCTGTCCTTTCTAGAGATCAGGCTAACAGCTAAACTGATCTTTTGCTGTATTTTCCACTATCAACAGTTTACACAAGGATTTTAAGAATGCTGCTTCTCTCCATTCCCTTTCCTCCCTACTGCAGCTGTTGAATTCAGTACCTCACTCTTAAAGTCAAACTCTAGAATCATAACAGAATTCCTACTGAAATTATCTGATTGGCAATAAAAAAAAAGGGTAACCTGCAGAATAACTTAAAGGAACAGAAACTAAAGAAATTTCTAAAATCCAAAAGTTTAAAAAAAAAAAAAACCACAAACAAAAAACCCAAAACACAAAATAAGAAACGTGTTCAGTTGGACCATTTCTACAGGGATAAAACCATATAGCAGAACTGTTCTTATAAGAAAGCTTTCTGATGAAACTAATTCCAACCATTCAACTCTGTAGAGAAATGGATTTGAGTTTATTAGTCCACTACTTTATCACTGAAAGTACAACATGCCACTGTAAACTTAGGAATACATTATGTTGTGCATTTCTCAAACACAAACAATTTACTTCTAAACTACTTTCCATCAATTTCCATTCTGAATCAGAACCTACCCAAAGATAAACCATCAGTGTAATTCACTCACATAGTCACCACTGCATACAGTAGGATAGATGATCTATTTTTTAACCTGCTTTTAAGTAATAAATTATTTGTGGCATTGTTGAAGAAAGTTCTTTAACATCGGAAAGGAAATGATCATGGCAGCATGGGTAAAGCACAAAATCAAATATAAAACATAGCACACCTACCCTTCATTTTGATTCAAGTATTTGTATGCAAGTTTAATCCAAAGCTGTACATCACAGGGGTTTTCTTGGACACTGGCTTCCAAGTTGGAAATGTCATCAGTCTCACTTGTAAAATACCGGACATCATCTGGAGTCACCACAGCATCATGAGCTGGAACTCTTTTTTTATGTTCTGTGGGATGGGCTGCAAATAAAAAAAAAAAAAAATGTTTCTTTTCAAAACAGAAATGACCTGTAAGGCTAGAATTCACAGAAGGGGTGGCATTTATGTATTTCAAGTGTGGCCATTGATCAGAACAAAATACGGTTATTTCAACATCCTCTAAAACTTAAAATTGTGTCGTCTGTAGAAAACTGGTTATATTTCAAATGGGAAGGCAAGTAATAAATAGCAGCAAAAGGCTGCTTTGATCAACAGACACCAATTAAGGCGCTTCTAAGGCGCTTCATTAGGCAGCATTAGGAAATAAAAATGTCACAAAGAAAAATTTCTCAGTTCTGAGTCTCTAAAAATGCTTTGCATAAGATTTGCTAACAAATCTGAAAGCTCCCACTTGCACAAGTCACATGTAAAACACCACCAGGTTATTCAGGCTCTAGGATGCTTGTAAGTCTCAAATGCCACTTAGGAACACCTTTGAACTCCTGATCTCAACACCAAATACTAACTCTGTACAAATTTAAGGTAACAAAACACATGAAGTTTTAGTATTAAAGAGTTCTGACAGGGAAAAATAAAACAACCAACCTAGTGGTCTATGGGCAAAGCTGAAACATTCTAGGTAAATAAGTCCTTCTTTCCTTTCAAGAACAGGTAAGTAGAAATTTCACCTTAACTTCCAGTCCTATATTAGATTTTTTTTCCCCATTAAATAATACAAATTCAAGTCAAACTTTATATAAAAATTTATGCAAAATAGGAAATGTGAAGTCAAGAACTATTAACACCATTGGTTTTTTTAAGATCCACTTTAAAAATCAGGTGTTGAGAAGAGGTTGGTATTTCGCCCTCCCCCATATTCTTTTTTTAATGGTTGTCAGCCATCCAGATTACCATATTTAATAGGTCCAAGCTGTTCCTCTTCACTGCTGCTACTATCTAACAGAGGCTTTCTCCAGTACTTGGGTCTCCATTTCCTTTTATCTTTCCATGTTGTAAATGGAGGTGCTATAAACAAAGTAGTAGAAATCCTTTTACTTTACTGTATACAATATTACAACACCTTTTTTAACAAACATTTTAGATAAAAACATTCTGTGAGTGCAACATAAATGTGTAAGTTTCAACACTACTTATTTAAATATCTATTGCACCCAAGTGCTTAAGTCACTTTTCCAAATTGGACTCCAAAACCGTTATTTCATTGCCTTAAAACAAACTCTACTGCCTTTAATATACCATGAGAAGAATTTATATTACTGAGGTAAATAATGTAAACAACAACAACAAAATATTCTTGGTGTACGAAATTGGCAAGGCACTTAACTTTTAAAAGTTTAAATTGTATTTAATATACCAAGTTACTTACTGTGACTTTTACTCTCATTGACATTGCTAGCCAGAAGAACAGCCATCTGATCCACTGACATACGGTCTCTGTTTATGCCAAAAAGTTTTTCAACATATTTTTCTGAAACAAGAATATTTGTATCTTCGGTAAGCACATAAATGAAAATTGATGGATAACAGCAATTTAGCACAACCTATGCTGAAATCATGAAATATGACTGCTTCAAGAGGCATGGTGTTTTAACTTACTAAACCAAATAAATGAAAAACTGAAAAAATTCTGTTTGGCAACTTGCTTATATGGCAACAGCACTGTTACAAAATCTCAGCTCCCCTGAAACAGACCACTCTAGCAGTTACAAAAAGAAGTGAGGAAGGGAAGAGGGAAAGATTCCATCCCCACTGCTCCCCAGTCCCCTGAATCCCAGCAGTACTTTATTCTTTTCAGTGAAATGTTCCACAGATCAATGATTTTTTTTCTTGCTGTAAAGACACCAAGGTAACTACCCACTACAAGAGACTGAATTAGACAACTGCAGAAACCTTTTTTCCGTACAGCTGCATCTCATACATTGCTTTATCTCAAAGTCCTTCCACCCAGAGCTTTTCACGAAAGCCATTCCCTTCAGAAAGGAATCTTTCTATGCAGAACTGAACAAAAGACTTAAAAACCTGTGGCAGCGCTGATTTCCTCATCGGTGCTTTTTTCTGAACATCCAATCAGTTCTAAATTGTATGACAGAATATCCTGAAACAGCTGCTTACGGCTAAGAGTGCAATCTTTCATGTGCTGCCTAAAAGAAACAAATAAGCAATTAATATATTTATCACAAAAACAATTCAGTAAGGTTTGTAACTAGAAAGTTGGTTTTAGTATGCACTACGATGAGGCATAAAGAAAGTTATACACACAGAAAACACTATAGTCTGCTTTGAAATTCCTGTCAAATATGTCTGGGTCTTCTCTACAGTTAAGCCTGCATCAGTAACTTAATCTTAGTCCTCATTATTTCATTATAGCCTTATTCTTGAAAATAAACTTCTACACACTTGCTTCATACTAACACAAAACCAGTGTTTAGCACCTTCCAGTTCAAACAAGGTAATTACAAGAATCAGGTATCACTTTGTATTTCAAGATCCAAACTGTGGTTTGATGGCAACACTTAAAAGCTGACCCCAAAACCCTGTCTGCCACCAGAAAGCAGGAAAAAAAAAAAAATAGCTCAAGTCCACTCCCCTTATACCTTTCCAGTAGTTAGAAGCTTCCAAACTGACTTTTCTCCTGATTAATTCATATGCATTTGCTTTTGCACCAACTTTTAAATATACTGTGTAACATTGTTTAACAAACTGTTTAAGATATAATTTAGCACCAGGCTTCTAAGCAACAAACTTCACCAATATTTTCCCAGAAAACTAGAACTCCACTACTGCAATAGTACTTTTTTTTTACATAATAGCATAATAAAGATATATGCTTTCAGTTAAGTGTACTTCACAGTATCAACAACGACTTGATGTTCCATGATGATTTGAAGTAATGCTGAAGGTATAAAGCAGGAGTTGTCCTGTCTGAATTACAAAGCAACCAAAAGGTGAAATATTCTTTAACAATCCATACTGCTTTTCTAAACTTTCATCTAAAGAGTTTCCTTTCTTCATGGCTTAGACAAAAGGGTTTGGTTTTTTTTTTCTGCCTAACAAGTATCTGCAATAAGGTAATAAAAATTACTTTTTCTAGAACTTCTGCATAGCATCATAAAACCAAACTTTTAAAGAAATTAAAAACATGCCTAATTTGGTCTTTGAGTCAGACATCTAGAAAAGAGGTTTAGTTCAAGTAAAATTAAAAATAACTCACCACTGACAGTCATCATCGTTACACGTGCCTGTTAAATCAAATCGGCAGAAACACTGTTTTGGTTCAATCATATTGCTATACGTTACTGAACTGAGGTACAGTTTTTCCTTGGTTCGAAAATATGGACTAAACCTAAAACGAGACAGAATTATTGTGACAAAGTACACAAGGTAAGACATCAGTTTTACTAAACAAAACATTTTAAAAAATAATCACTTTCTGTATTGCATCTCATTATTTCCAAAACCTTATTACTAACCAAAACCATTGCTGACCTAAGAGTTAAGTGGAAAGTGAAAACAGTGAGAGAGGGAGGGATCAGAACAGTACTTCTCGATCTAAACAGATTGTGTTCTAGCAGTCTCTTCTCCCTTAGGTGCAGAACTTCACTCATATAAAAACATGTAGAAATGACCCTACTGAGTCATCATAGAAGTCAAAATACTGAAACGATCTCAGTTAAATTCTAGAAGAACTGGACTTTGCTCTAGTTGTCATAAGAATAATGTCAAATAGAAGAAGAGAACCATGAAATACTAACCTAAAAAAAATAGTTACAAACTCCACATTGTATTTTACAATGTATAAAAAACCAAAAAACAGTCTGAGCTGAGTAAACTAATGCTTGGTTTAAGTCTTTAGCTAAAGTTTGACTACATTACTTTTGGGATTTCTAGCTCCTTAAGGAAATGAAGCCATAACCTACAAGAAGTTAAAAATGAATAGTCCTGTAAAGAAAGCATCCTCCATCTTTCACTACTTAAGAGCATAAAAATAAAAAACCTGAAGCATATGGTAGGACTGAACTTCCCTCATTTAAATTCCAGACTCTTTTAATATTTGATGTGTGGGAAGAAAGCTCTCTCTAGTCAAAATGCAGACGTGTCAAATTGATTATACTAGCAGGTGTCTACTTTAAGTCAAGATGAATCACTGTAGTCATGCCTCTTTCCACTGAGCAGGAATCCAAAAATAGGTGACTGGCTAACTGACTAACAATGTAAATCCTAGCCAAGTTTAAAGAGTGCTAATTGAAATAATTTTCTGTTAATATTTTCCTGGAGTTTAGATTGCTTCATATTTGGTATAAAAATCCTGTTTTCAAATGCTTAACTATTTAATTTTATTTATTTTTTTAATTTAGTTAGACAAAACAACAATCCAGTTGCATGGAACAGTACACAATACTATGAAAAAGCAGCATACTGCACTGTTTGGACATTTTTTGCACAGGACCCTTGCATATCAGATAGTAACTTAGATCATCAGGTTACTTAAACTAGACAATTTTTTCCAGGTAGTCAAGTTTCCTGTTTGTCTTTATATAGACACCTGGATATCAAGGAAGAATAGTGAAGAATACTTGAAAAAGACACATATACACAGAAGTCAAGTAGCTGCTAAGGTCTTCATACCTGTAGGATTTAAATACTAGAAGAGGACTATGATACGGTCCAAAAGGAAATGGTTTCACTTCAGTTTGTTTATTTTGTGATGTAACAACATCCGTGTCCACTGAAATTTCCTAGGAAACAGAAACACATATATACAGCAATTGCCATACCACCCGATAAGGACAACCTTCGTATTTTGTTTTAGAGCATTTACCTGACCACACAACAGATCTTCCTTAGGTACTATAAAGGCAGTACTTTTCACTAGCAGCTCTTTCAAGCTGTCAGCTTTAGCATAAAGTTTTTTCAGTTCGTCAATATTCAACCCAAGAAACAGCTCAGGCTCCTCTGATGCCTTTTTAGAGAGTTTGTTGATAGTTTCTTGTTTTGGAGTGTCCATGTGTTTAAGATTTGGTTTAGTGAAAGAATTGGATTCTCTGAAAGATCTCCTTCGTTCTCGGTTCGAATTTGACAGAACTTCATCATCAAAGTAGTTTTCTTCACTGTCTAAAGACAATTTATCCTGTGTAAGGTCATGAAGTGATGGCTGAGGTAAGGCAAATTCAGATTCCTCTTCTGCATGAGGTGCAATATTTGATTGTTCCTTGGTTTGAAGCGCTCGGGCCTCTTTCAATTTCTGAATCTTTAGAGCATATTCATACTCCAGCTGCTGTAGCCGTTTTTTCTCTAGTGCAATCAATTCTGCTGAATGCTTTTTTGGACTCGATGCAGGGGAGTTCTCCAATTTCAACATTTTGCTTGGCTGAAAAGAAAGAAATCCCCTTTATTTGATTTTCACATTTACTGATTGACAGAAGATAAATGAAAAATGGGCAAGATACTTAATTCAGAGTTTATAAAAACCTATTTTAAACTCTTACCAGAATATTTCAAACAGCAAGAAAACTACAACAGAGTTTGCCACTATTCAATTGGCAGGTGGGGGTTTTTGTTAAAAATTACCCTACATCACGTATGGAGCTTCAGCAGAAGTTCTGGCCACATTTAAAAGGTGTGCTATAAAACAAGCATACACAGTGGTATTGGGGAGGGTGGGGCAGGGGCAAAAAGGAAAAAATACAAAAAAACTTCAGTCTTGGGTTTTTTTGCATTTTGTGTTTCAGAAGAAAATCAAATCCCCTCTTCAGCATCTTTGCTACACAGCTTTAACAAAATGACTGATGTCTACAGACAATCAAGTATTTCTGTCCTTCCTTCACAGGCACATAGCTGGGCTTATTTATCTATTAAAGACATTCCCCTGGCACAGAAGCATAGGGTTTGAACAGCTTTCTTTTTAAAGTGATTGTTTTTTTCTGTGGAATTCTCAAAAATATATGAAGTCAACAGAAACATTCCTACGGTACTTTGGAAATGTTTCTTATGATGTGTTCCTGAAATCTCAACTTGGACTGTTTCCTAATCAAAACTGCTACTGCTTTTCAAGTACAACATGGCTTAAAAATATACAACAGACTTACTCCAAGATGATCTTGCTCCAGTTTTCGTTTCCCAATTTCTTTACTTGCTACTGCTTTTGCTCGTGCAAGTTCTTCCCCATATTTTAATGCCAGAGCTTTTTTTACTGTAACTCGTTGTTGAACTTTATGAATCTGAAAAAAAAAGGAAAAAAGAATAAAAACTACAGTAAGATGCAAATATGCTGATACTATCACATAAAACAATACAATCAGAAAGACATGGTAATTAATTAATGATTAATTCAAAGAATCACTACTGCCTCCAAAAATCAGACTTCCCATTTTATGATTTCCAGTTCTAGGAAAACAGAAACATTTCAAAATTCAAGTTACTTGTTCCTGAAGCTTCTTGAGAAACATCTTATTAGCATTCAAGATCTTCTCCGTTGCTTGCAGCTGTTCAGCCAGTTTGCTAATTTTATTTTCAGCAATTCGAACATTCTCTCTCTTCTTGGCCTCTTGTTGCAACAAATGTTTCAAGACAGATTCATCCTTCATCAACAGCAGTCTAAAAGTAGAAAAGCCATGTAACAAAGTATTTTCCAAAGGGAAGTTTCTAAGAGCCATTGCTACTCCTCTGACACCTTAGTTAAGAACCTAGCTCTTTTTCTCTTTAATAACATTCTGGGTTTCTCCAGGAAGTCTTAGCATCCATAAGACAATAAATAACAGTAGTACACACAGCAGACTTCAGTATCCCAAGTTCAGCATGTCAGTATAAAGCAGGTGAACACATTCTAGTTATGAGGACAGGGGAAGGTAAGCAACTTTTTTTAACGTAAAGACATCCAAAACACCATGTTCTTGCTTTCTGTGAAGCAACAGCCCAATTCTTCGTTAGGATGCATACACATCAGCAGACTACAAGCCATAGTATTATGGCATAATGGCAGAGTAATTAAAAAGCTATGCATTAAAGGAAGCAAGGCAAAGACTTAGATGGGTGCGAATAAAGGGAGGGGGGAGAATGTCCTTCAATTGATGTCTGACCACAAACCAGTTCGTTCACAGGACCACAAAGAAATAATCAAGTGGCAATGGAAGCAGAGAAAGGGATGCAAACCACCTGTATTTTCCACAGTAAGAGTGAGAAACATAGAAGGGGCATACTAAAAGAGAACAGTATAACTATTCTGCAGAAACACTTTTTTATATATAGCTACATCAGGCATATCCCATTGAAACCTGCTACCCTCAGAGTGTAGCAAATAGTGAAAAGCACACTGTTTATGTCATATTTCAGAGTTGCTAGGTGGCACTCTAGACAATGAACACAAGCAGAGTTGAAAACAGCATGACAAATTGTATGTAAGTTACCATGAAATACCACACAGGCATTACAAGACAATTCCTTTTTTACAGCAATAGAATTCAAGACTGAATAGTTCAAGACAACAGAAAACCAATCATGCACTGTACTTTAAATGCTACACATTCTAACTAAGCAAACAAGGTAGGACTTCTGACAGTGAAATACATACCTGTTTTTCTTAAGCTTTGCTTCTGCTTCTGTGACTTGCTTCGTCACTACTGCTATTCTCCCAATTCCATCAACTTCACCATCAGAGTTTGCAGGGGACGTATTGTTCCTCAGTGGATCAGACTTAATTAAGCGTTGCTTCTCACGACTAAAATAGAGATGGTAAAAGCAAAGATGTTCAGTAGCTTCAACATGCATTTTGATGTGTACTTCACTTCAAATTTCAAAAAAGTAGCAGGACAAGTTTTCAAGTTTAAAATGAACAAACAAAAAAACCCACACACTTTCCACAAGTACAATCAGCTACTGTAAGTCAGTTCAAATCCAAAGACTTTCTTCTTAGACTCCTATGATATCTCACTAAAAATTAGCGTGGGAAAAACCTGAAGGTAATGGCAAGGCTTTCAAACTCAGATTTTCCTTTCAGTTACAAAAATAGACTAGTAAAGGACTACAAAGAATATACATTTTACATTATTAAACTCGGTTGTACCTGGCAATTTCTTCTTTTAAAAGTCTGTATTCTATCTTCTTATCTTCTGGTAGAGCCTCTGGAGTTCTCATTGGGTCATTTTCCTTTTCTGATTTTGGAGGGGCTTTGATTTTTGAGGCCTGTTACAACGAGGTACAAGTCAGTACTAGTCATTCTAGTTTAAAACACAGGTATTAACTACTATTTTTAAGAGACATTTCATCACAAACTTAAGGCTAGTTCAAGGTTAGTAAGATCTCTTAGTCTTTTTTTTGCTAGTAATTAAAGGTGTATTGAATTTTGATTTCAAAAATGAAACTAAAATATATTACAAATTCTATCTTCAGGATGTCATCTTAACAAAAAAAAAAAAAAAAAAAAAGAAATTTAATTAGCTTGCGCAATTCAAATTAAAAATGGTCCAGACAGGAGTAATGTACTCACTCTTGCCCATTTCTGATTTATTTCAATACTTCTTGACCTAATCCTAAAGTTCAAATTCTGTATACAAAGCAAAATAATCACAAGATAAACTTACTTAATGTCAATAGTGTTTACCTCAACATTTCTCCTTGCTTCTTTTATCATAGATTCTAGTCCTCCAAACACACTGCTGGTTGAGTTGGACGGCTCTCCATCAGACTCACTATCATCTGAGTCATTCAAAGTAACCACAACAGACTTGTGTTTTGGAAGCTATGAGGAAAATGAAAGAAGTTAGCAAGAAGAAGTTAGACCAAGGACATACTAGAAGAGAAAAAGGTTAACTCCTTTTGTTATGATGGCACTCCAATTCCATATTGTAAGAAACAAACAACCTACACATTTGTTCATCTCCACTACAAGATAGATAAAATGTACCTATTCTTGATATTGTAACATGAAAGGTACTCCAACATTTTCAACCAGTTCCCAAATATTTCCAGCATACTTACATCTCCACAGTCACAGGAGACCAATCTCAAACCTTTGACTCCTACACTTCAACTGTAATCAAAATTATCATCTGCAAGCAATTTTAAGTAACTGAAAGGGAACGATCAAGTCTGCATTAGAAATGCTGTGGTATATGTACCAGAAGTCTCATCTTTCTGCCACACAGTTGCGATGCCTCTTGCCCCACAGTTATACTTAGCTGACCTTACTGTGAGCTAGCTGCTCAGGCAGTTAAATTGGCAAAACAACACAAGTACATAAAGAACATGAAACAAAATTAATCACTTTTTGCCAATATTGCTAACTGAAACAGCTCATTCAAGATCAAATGACAGCCAATTTCAGCACAAAGAAAGATGCAGAAATGAGCACACAATTTGAATTAACCTCAAATGCTTTGCAGTTACAGCTTGAAAAGCAGCAACTTAGTTCACAAGAGCAGACATGGCTCTTCGTCTCCCTATGTGTTGGTCTGGACAATTACAGTGGACATTTAACCTTCACCTCAAGACATGATCTCTTCAAAGCCCTAAGTCTTTTAAAGCACACACTTCACAGAAAAACCCGCTTTTTAAAGTGGAAAATACCCAATTTCCACAATCATTGCTTTTTGATATTCTCTTTCTGGACAGTTCTTAAACTAAGAATCATACCTACTTCTGAATGTACTACTGCTGCATTGCTTTTGCACACCATAGCATAGGTAGGTGAAATTCCAATTTATATTGGTGTCAGAAAGCAGAACAGGGCACTGGTATAGCCTACTAAAACATCTAAAAGCTACCAAGCCCCTAAAATGCTTATTAGAGACATGCTTATTAGAGAAATGCTTATAAGAGACATCATCCAGTGACAGGAAGGCAAAGGTATGGACTCAATCATAGTATTCATTAGATAACCTGCATGGGGAAAGCTACAACAAACCTAGCTTTCCAAGACATGTTGTTAAAATAATCACAAACTATTCACTACATATAGTTCAACTGCCATAAAATAGAACAGTAGACTACATGGGCTTCCCATCTGGCATAACACAGGCAAATATGTTTTTATGCTGCATTTCCAACAATCCAAAAAGGCTGCAGACATCACAAATCAAATGCTATCTGCACATACCTTCCATGACCATTCAAAGAACGTCAAGTTAAAGAATATGGCTTGAGCTAATGTAACGGTTTGCTGCCTGAAGAGAGTACTCTCTCCTCTGTCTTCCACCTGCATGCACAGACATGCCATCTGCCACCACTTCTGTGCTAGTTCTGATGCTCACACACCACTCACTGAAAAAATTCAACTCTTCCTATATGGAGAAGTATTTTTTCTCCCCCAGGATTAGTTTTCTAACCAGTTTAGAATGTTAAGTAAGTTAAGCAACAGGACTGATGTTCCAAGACTCCAGTTTAAAAGAAGGGAAACACCATTTGGCCAGGAGCAGGAGAAACAGGGAAGATAACCTCTTTTTTGGCAACAGCGATCAGATTGGCTTAGCTACCACTGAACAGCACCTTTTAGTCTGTGCTAATCTGGAAAAGAAATTAATTGAACTACAATTCAGTCGCTTTGTTCAGATTGACTGCTGGTGTGCTTTGATGCTTTCTTAAACTGTAAACTCTTACTTGAGTGTCAAATTATTTCTGGAAGACCATACAGATTGTCAAAGTTATCAATAATTCAAATGTTTAGTTGAAGCTCCACCATTCAATCTGTGCTGTATGACTATAAAATGTTAAATCTGTTGTTCACTTGAACTGAGTACAACTTCAACTCATAGCTTTATTCATAGAAAGCACCAATGTTTCCTTACTGTGATCACTGCTCGTGGAGGCCTCGGTACTCTAACAAACTTTGTATTTTGTACCCGTGGCTGAGACACAGTATTAATACTGACAGCGGACAGATTGCTTCTAGGCAGTGATTGCAAATTATCTGGAACAGGAGGTGAAGGTGGACCACTGTTACTTGAAGTTTCCTAACAAAATAAAACAAAAATATAGTCATAAAAATCACACTACACACAGCTATTTTAAAAGACATAAGCATAAATCAGATTGTCCCATATATGTCTCAGAACTTGGAACTGTGATTTAGGCAAACTATCCTAACCGATCAAGATGGAGTTGTGATTTAGGCAAACTATGCAAACATATTAAGACAAATCTTGCATTTCTGCAGTAGTATCAAAAAGGCAGACAATAATGTCAGATATTCACAGGACAGCTACAGAAGATCCATGTCCTTTTTTTTAGTGACAAACAAACAAACAAAAGAATTGTTAACCTCTTCTAACTCCTTTTGCTAGAACGTTGAAACAAAGTTAAGTGTCTTGTTTTCTGACAGATAATAAATATAAACTTTTTTTTTCCAGAAATTCCCCATTCCCCTGAACATACACAATTTTCAGTACCTGGAAGCTTCATAATTCATTCAGAAATAAAAGACAAGCTGCAATTTACAATTCAAAGAGTGTTCCTGGTGGTTTTTGGTTTGATTTCTTTGGGGGGGGGAAGGGGGCGGGCAGAGGGTGATGGAAAAATCAGAGAATTATTTTTTTTAGTCATCAGAAAGGCAGCATTAAAAAAAAAAGCCTGCAATCCTCACTTAGCAGGTCACATTTAAGTTTTGGTCAACATTATCACTGGGCTGGAAGACCTCTATGAAGAAAAGCTGAGAGAGTTGGGGTTGTTCAGCCTGGAGAAGGCTCCAGTGAGACCTTATTGCAGCCTTTCAATACTTAAAGAGGGCCTATAAAAAAAGATGGGGACAGTCTTTTTAGCAGGACCTGCTACAATAGGACAAGAGGTAATGGCTTTAAATTAAAAAGGGAGGAGATTTAGATTAGCCATAAGGATGAAATCTTTTACAATGATGGTGTTGAAACACTGGCACATGTTGCCTGAGAGATGGTAGAAGCCCCATCCCCAGCAATATTCAAGGTCAGGTTGGACTGGGCTCTAAGCAACCTGATCTAGTTGAAGACATCACTGCTCATTGGGCTAGATGACCTTTAAAGGTCCCTTCCAACTCAAAGCATTCTATGATTCTATTCTATGATTGCCATCTAGAGGTTTACATTCAAAAACCAATGGAGTACCTCAGATCTGAAAGCTCGTTTGTTGGCTAGAGACTTGAGTAATTCTTCTCTTAAGAGCATCTCCTCTTCCTCTTCCTCATCAGCAAATGGAGGTTTTGGTGGCTGTTCAGGTTCTTCAGGAGGAAGAGGTGGAAGAGGTGGAGGCGGCTCGAGAGAAACACAAGAAATACCCTCCACATAAAGTTGGCTCAAAGATGCCACAGGCTGAGATAAAAAAAGAAAACAAGGGTTTGAAACATGAGGATTTCCACTGCTTTATGATTATTTAGCAGAGGTTGAGACCTAAATTATATCATGATTTAAAACTAATTCAAAGTGCAGTGGTTTTAGATCACTGCCAAAGGCTGCTGCTAAACAGTTAATTATTCAAAGATGATAATGGAAACAAGTTAACACATGGACAGTAGAGATGACATACAAACTAAATGTAAATGAATTCATAATCAGAGATAGTCTAGCCACAAAATACGGCTAACCAGACAGGTTCACACGAGTCAAAAACCAAAACAAACACCAACCAAAACCAAACCCAAACCCACCCCACCAACCCAGTCCTTAAGCAGTTACAAATTTGAGCTAACAAAAATCACCACTTCGCTTAGTCAAAAATTCAGAAGCTGTCATAGCAGGGTATGGCAACTTTCTACTGCTTTACTAATAAGAGTAGCAATCATTCAGCAAAGAAAACTGGGGGGGAGTGGGAAACACAATAATTCAATTTCCATGCTGATTCTTAGGTGAGAAGACAGCATGAAAACACAAAGTTTGAAAGAAGGACTGTGATGACCTATGGTTTTGGTTGGCTTCCCCCCCCGCCAAGGTAAAAAGTCAGAGAATAAGCATACCTACATACACGGTCTATAGGCAAGAGGCAAAGTTGCCCTGTGCTAACAAATACAATTCATTATATTTCCTTATGTGCTTCCACAATTTTTGCTTTGTTATGAAACAGCATAGCTCTAATAATTAAAATTTTTGTTCAAATACGGAAAAATTCCATTAAACAGGAACTGGATCAGCCAAAACTCAGCTGAAACACAGTTTTTAAAAAAAACCCACAAGTTTCAGACAGTTCAAGGGAATCACCAAAGAGAGATTTGTATCAAAACCAGAATCTAAGTTGAATACTAACTTTAGCATTAGAAATAAGATACAATATGAAAACTAAATAACATTTTCAAAAACACACCCCTTTCAAGGTTACTTACTGGAATTGGAGGTGGCAGTGGCAAGGAAATTGGTGGTACTGGAGGTGGAAAATATCCTATTGGACACTCAAAGAAAGGAGGCTGCACTGGAGAAGAAGCTGTAATTAAAAAGAAATACTTAGCAAGTGTAAGAAATCTGGCAGGTAATTACTAAACACCAACTCATGCTTACACTTCCACTGACTTAATGCAGCAGGAGACAACTGCTTTTACATGTACCAATTTGAAAGGTAACACCAGACACAGCACAGTGCATTTATTTCTTACATATAATAATAAAATAAGAAGTAGTTACCTGTCCTTTTTCTATTTTACATATGAAATGCAAGTACAGGCAAACAGTATTACTAAGGTAATGGTTCAGAATTATTCAGCCCTCATATTTGATTTAATCTGCAAAAATCTACCTTCTTAAACTAGATATCTCAATACAAGAGTCTGACTACTTGCTACCAAAACCACAATATAAATTAGGATAGATGCAGACCAAATGCACAGCTGATACTGAATTCTGAAATATAAAACTAGAGCTTAAGATGCTTCATCAAGAGAAGATTCAGGTAGTTTATATGTCCAAAACAACAGGTACAGTATTTTAACAAATTAATGTATAAGGAAGGCTGACAAGAAAAAAAACATGTTGGAAGATGAAAAGCAAGAGTAATAAAAATGGCCAATAAGATTGTATGCTTAATGAAGCTTTATCAACACTCCACATGTTGAGATGAAATGAGGAAACCTGAATACCTTAAAAACAACTCAGAATCAAAAAATCATTTTGGCTGGAAGAGACCTCTGGAAGGCAAATGCTCCAGCACAGGTGCTCAAAGCAGGGCTGCCCCCAGTCAGGTTGCTAAGTGCCATGTCCTGTCAAGTTCCAAGTATATTTGAGGATGGAGATTCCACAATATTTCCAGTTAAGCTGTTCTATTGTTTGACCACCATCTGTGAAAGTTATCCCTTGTATCTAACCAGAATTTGTTCTGATACAATTTAAGTGTTATCCATTATCCTTCTGTTGCGCACTCCACAGAACACTTTGGCACCATCTTCTTTATAACCGCGCACTAGGTAGTTGAAGACAGCAGCAAAAGCCTTCCTTTGCCGTACCGACATAAACTCAGCTCTCAAAGTCTCTTTCCATAAATCAAGTGCTCCAGTCCCCAATGAACTTTATGAAAACAGGCCTGAAACAGTTTCCTTTAGTCAGAAAAATCCTTTACTAGACTCCCTCTAGTAGGTCACTATCTTTCTCCTACAGGGAAGCCAGAAAACTGATGCAGACTCAGTCTAACAGCACCCCCCACGAGCACTCATCCATTGTAGTCACAGTGCTACAACCCAGCCTGCAGTTTGCCTTTCTCACCCAAAGCCAAGCTGCTGACGCACATTTCACTTAATGTCCATCAGGACCCGCAGGCCCTTTTTTTGCAAAACTGTTGTCTATCCAGTCAACACCCTGGAGACCTTACTTTCTACACAGCTGCTTGGGAACGCACAAGAATAAACTCTACAGTACTGCAGTGAGGACAGTACAACCTTGAAAACCCTCAAAATAGCACTACAGTCAGCATTAAAACAAGACCATTAGCTCACCTGAAGTGTTAGTTCTGTAACTGCCACATCTCAAAAGAAAGACTTTCCTTCTAAAGTACTAACTCATTTCCTACTTTAACTATTTTTACCAATCACCAAATAAGAAAACTGTACGTAAGTCTTACCTGGAGAGTTAGTTTCACTATCTGTATCCATAGCAACTTCATCATAGTTATCATACTGATATATGCCTCCGGCACTATCAGTAGACTGCTTATCAAAAGACCATCTCAAGTCTGTATCTGAAGACTAAACACAAAAAAAAAGTGTGGTTTATTTGGCTGGTCTTATGGTATTATTTTAGAGCAAACCAATTAAAAGTAAATTTTAGAAACAGCCCCTTAAAAATTTGTCTTCTAATAGCTTTAGAAATACAGTTAACTTAGCTTGTACAAAATGAGCAAACTGAAGATTACCTTTTAATCAAATCAATTGCAGGTAGTGACTGGACAAACTAACCAGCAGTTTTAAAACTGGAACTCTTCAGGGGCATGGTGGGGTAGGAGGTATCATGATACAGAGAAACCATTTTTAAATACCTAATAGGTCATTATGTATCTGATATAACCATTGTCATGGTTATCTATTTCTGAAACACTGAAAGAATTAAATGTTTTTATTATTTCTGCTAATCTGTCATGGTGATTACCAAGAGCACTTGAACCACCCTTGCTAGAAACAACACAAAATTGCACAAGGATCAACTTCACTATAACAAAGTTTGCACATTTAGGTGAAACACATTATGATTGTTCTAAGACTGATGTCTCGGGTGAAGAATCCTCTTACTGTCTCCGAAGGAGCCACAAACCACATGGAAACATGCCCAGAGACTATCAACTAATAAATCAAGATTGTTCTAAAAATGCCTAGCACTATATGGATGCCAATCAATGTTCACTGAACACTGATACATGCTGAACAGTTAAGTATGACTTAAGACTCCTCAATTTGTAGCTTTCAGAGGCATAGAGTAGACATTTCAGTAGCTTTTAGAATTTTTACAGTTCACAGTTAAACACTTCTAGCCTCAATTTTCCACTCCTCATTATTACTATTATTAATGGGACTCTTCTATAACATGACCTCTAATAGGGAGTCCCAATTCCATTAGTTGCAGTTTCATTTCCCCTTACAGCATCAGTTCCTCCAAGCACTTGAAGCACCTCTCTACAGCAGCTGTCCTGCTTCCATTATGAAAGAACTAATGCTGAGGAAAGTATTTTTTTCTGTTATGTACCAATGTTTTAGACAAAACATTAGTGATTCAAGTGCTTTTTGCTAACCTCAAGATGAGAGAATGAAGACAGCCTACAAGCTTAGCATGATGACCACTGCAGTACCTCTATTCCTTCATAAATTTGACACAACTCTGACATCATGTAATGAGGCTGAAATAATTATCTTGTGTCCGAGTACATTTTGTACCTTGACCAATTAAAAGAATACTACAAAGAAAGCAAGCCTCAGATGTCATTTTGTAAGAAGCAGGTCACTGAAGTTGTGTAGACACAATGTGAAGACAAAATTGCAATCTAAGAGAAGAAAGCCAAGAAAGGTTTGTTGATTGGCTTGTGATAGACTGCTCTTTGATCCCAATGTTCAAAACACCTTTAGAAGGAAAATAACTCATAAAAACCTGATCTTACCAATCCAAAGGAAATGCCTACCTATCATGGGTTTAAAACATGGGTAACACTGAAGTACTCTGAGGTTTTGTTGTTCGGGTTTGGTTTTTCTTAAGGAGGAGGCAGGAAGAGCAGGGAAGGAGGGACACAGAACAAGAAGGGGCAAGACAGAAATCACTCATGAATCCCAAATACAACATCTGAACACCATGTAACAAATTCATTACCCTGCTTCTTGATCTCCTCTTTCCTCCAACTAGCTTCATAAATCGATTGTACTGCTCTTCTTGATTTGAGAGGTCCCTAATTTTTCTGATTTCTTCTTCTCTCTTTCTTCTCTCTTCTTCCTCCTCTAGCTTCCTCTGGTCTTCCTCTTTCTGACGCCTGTCTTGCTCCTTTTGCTGCTGTATCTTTTTTGATGTCTTTGTCTGTTGTTTCCTCAAAGCTTGCTTGGCTTTAAACAAAAAGATATGCGATTAACTTCACCTCACCTAAATAGTTCCCCCTAATCCTAGATTCTTCAAGAGCTTTTTGTAGATGTATGGGGTTTTAGAAGGATTAATCCTTCTAATTGGGCTCATTGCCCAATGTTTCACATAACATACTATGGGGTTTTTTCAGTGGACATGCCATTGATAGTGATTTCAGTAACACTGAACTTATTACCTGTAGCACTAGTTTTTTTTGTTGAATGTGCTTTTGTACTGGCTTTGACTTTCTGTGTTACACTTTTCGTTTTTGTTAATTTTTCTTTGCTTTCCTTCATCACCTGTTGTTCTTTTTGCTGCCATTTTTTACTAGCGGACTGAAGTGCAAGAAGCCTAAGTTGCAATTCAGACATCTCCTCCTCATCATCAAGCAGCTTCTTGAGAAGAAAAGAGAAGAAATGATAAGACAAAAGGTCAATAAACAACATTAGTAAATAATTTTTTTTTTTTTTAAAGTCTTTTGAAGTCTGCCCCAATTTCTTTTACCAAGAGAAAGCTTAAAAATCCTGTTGTACTATTAAGTGTCATTCATTAAGAATGGACTGTTTCTATTACTGAAACATTTCTGGACTGGAATTTGAAAAAGCCATCTGAGTACCATAATGCTATTATGCCTCATCTATGGAGGAACACTTTCCTACCTTTTCAGATGTAACATCTGAACTGCTAAGCTTTCGCACTGATGTTTGTCCTTTGTCTTCTGTACCTGCCAAAAGAAAAAATTATGGTATTTTTGAGTGAACTGTTTCTCATGAGACAGAGACACATTATGAGGATGTGCAGAATTTAATCTATACAAACATATTTTATCAATATCATTGGTATATTGTGTAAAACAATAGCAGCTGTATAGATAAGATCACATTAACAACATTAATATAAACTTGGCATGTCTGATGAAATTCATGTCATTATGATAAGCCTAAGGAAAGGCATGTCATTTTTTAACAACTCTCTGTCTTGAGGTTGACATGTATTTTCCCAAGAAGCAGAAAAACAGATTTGGAGATGAGGTGAAAAGACGACTTCTTCCCATCTGTTTTAGGCTACCATCTCATATCAGCTGCTGTCCTGAGGATCTCAGATTCCACTGGCAGCTATTTTGAGTAACTGATCAGTCTTTTGCAGAATTAAAGGCCCAAAGCTGCAGTAAGAACACCCTTGCTCCATTTCATGCCAAAGGAAAACAAAAAGAGAGTTATCATATGCAAATGAACAGTAAATAATGTTTAGCAGGAAAGCGTTACTAAGTTGTCAACATATTAATTTGTTAGACTGCCCAAAAGCCATATATCTCATTAATATATAGTGTATATATACACATTAACATACTTTTATATAATATACATAATACTGTTTGTTATACTATTACATCATTTAATTGTCATTAATAACTATTAATACAACCGATAGCAGAAATATAATTGTAGTTATATGATTTATATCTAACCACATATACACATTTATCTGCATCAGAGGAATGAAATAAGCATTTAGAAAGAAGCCTGGAGATCGTTTCCTATATTAGCCTTTCCTCCTCACAGTTCAGATTGGTAGAAAATAAGTTTGTGCTCCATACAGCTTTTACTGTAGCATTTTACGAGAAGTCACATTCAGAAAGGTGTTTTTTAAAATATACCAGGGCCATATACCTAAACAAAAATGGTATATAGCAAATGCTGACTGTCTTGCTGCTTGCACATGCATGTATTTTTAAAAAGCACACATACAACAGGAAGAAAACCAGTATCTAACAGCCCTATGTTTTCTAAAGGAAAATTCGAAGCAGTTACTACACTAATCCAAGTACACAAACCATTCAGTCCACAGGATGGAAGCAGGGAATAGAGATGGTACAGCAGTTGCTGTGCTGCACACAGACATATGCAGGGACATACTATACAAACTAAAAATGTTCTTTCAAACCAGAAAGGGGCAACACAGGCAGAACAGACTAGTAGGCAACGAGGAAATGAAAGCAGGGAATGTGGTAAAGCCTCTGTCAGAGCCACTGAACCACAGAGAATTAATCCTAGAAAGAGACACAAACTTCCCTGAGTTTTAAGATAAGTTCTTCAACTTGAACAGGTCTGGAGAAACATCCGGTACACCATTTAAAAATAAACATAATGGGAAATCCAAATGTTGCTAATTTCCTAATATACGCATAGTCAAGTAGTATACATTCACTCGATACACATGAATCTGCAGTAACTCAAATTAGCTGGGTTTTTCTAGTTTTAAGCCTGTATTGTCATAAAACGTACCCTCATACATAATCCATTTGCTTTCAGATCATTCTTATGTTATGGATTTGAGTGGTATGCAGAAATTAAGATGCTCTTAATGTGCATACTACAACATCTATTTTCACTATCATTGAACTTCAGTGCCTCTAAGTTTTGACATTGGATTTTTTTTGAGACTGTTTTGTTTTCTAAATAGCCCTTTTTCTCCTGTCTTGCTGTGTTCTCTTCCTGTAGGCTACTGGTTTCTCTTCTACATTCAAGATCTGTTGTTTTCCCTCATGTCTCCTACCAAAAATGACATTATCTCTTAATGAATATAAGGACCTATTTTGTATATTTTTATTAAGGAGAAAGACGCAAGCAGAAAAAAAATACCTAGAATGAGGCAGCTGGACAACTAATTAACAGTTTTGTCTTTCAGTTTCATGACAGGCTTTGTCTTCTAAATTCTCCCTCTGAAGTTATATATAAATCGTTCTGACTTTCAGTGCCCTAGTCCTACCTTTCTTCATATACTTACTAATTACACATTGGTATTCTTAATCCTTCCAACTACTACTTGGTCTCTTCCCACTCAAACTGATAGTTTACACACAATGACAAATTAGCTTACCTAGGATGACAAGCGATATCCAGAAGCACACCCTTAACCACAGCAAACGCTAGAACTAGATGAAGCCTCAGAAAAAGAAGTTTAAGCTAGCCGCCTTATTTTGCTTAAGACTTGAAAGTAAGCTCAAGGACTTTTACCACAGGTCAGCTGGACATGGGAACTTCTTTCTCACTAACTGGTCCATACATCTGAGCGATTATGCTCTTTGGCCTGCAGTCCAGAACTACCTGGACAAGATACTTACTCTACCCTTAGGCTACATTCCTTCTACAAATCCCTTCTATTTTCTGGCCTGTAATTTCTTCACTGCTGATGAGAATCAATAATGACCAAAATAATTCTGTTGAGAGTATCTCAAAGGCTTGCTACAGTGAAGAAAACATATAACAAAAATGAAATGCAGAAAAAGACGTCTCTAAATATTATCTTTTCAGCTAAAAAAAACCAAACAAAACCAAACACATTTTGCTTCCACAAAAAAAGAACACAGGAAAAACAGAAGGAAAACTTTCAGTGAAACCTGATTATTTCTGCTGTGGACAGCAAATAAAACTTTCAAGTTTTGTCCTCATGCTTTCTGCCAAACTATCAGTTAGTCTAGAGAAAACACACTAGTTAAACAAAAACAAACCAAACATGCTTCCAAGCATGTTTAAGTAACACACAGAATTACATAAAACAGGAGTTAAGTACAATAAATGTATAACTTTCAAATAACCTTAACTAAAATCACTATTTTAATTGAAGTAAGATCTTCCCCAACATCTAATAAATACGATAAATAATGGCAAGCAAAAAGAACTTTACAAGCTAAAACAACTCTAGAGGTATTTACCTTGGCTGGATTCTGTGACTTCAGATTTTTGTGATGACTGCTTCGTTGCTTCTTTGCCTTTTTTTAATCTGCTCCTCTCAGCTGGAGTAGGCAGTTTTTGTCTGAGAGGTTTCAGTTCAAACGCCTGGAAGGCTATAACGGGATTTTTCTCCTCAGGAGATACTTCTTTTATAGCATCCGTTGTAATACTGTCATTTTCTACAGTAACTTGGTCCTCAGTGTCCACTGTTTTATCATTGTCTCGTTCATTTTCTTCCCTGTTGCTCAAAGCCAGTCTTTCATCTTTATTAATGTATTCAAGCTCTAATTGTATCTGCTTATACTTCAAGAGCAGATCCTCAAAACTTTCTTCCACAGAGTTTTCGTTTTTGGAAGAGTAGTTCTGCTTTCTAGATGGGGACCTTCCAAAAGTTTTGGCTGAATTAACAGTCAAGAAAAATAAGACAAGAACATGTATAACCTTAAAAGAACGGCAATACAACCACTGACAACTAAATTATGTCAAACAAAGCTTAACATCACACTCATACATTTTAATTTTACCTTACGGCTAGCTTGAAAAATGTCCCTTATTAATACAAGCACCACGCAAATGATGCATCCATTACTATATATTGACAGCTTAAATAAACATTTTCTCAAACCAAGTTGAAATATCCTACTCATGACTAGAATTTCATGAATTGCTGAGAAGTCTTGTGTCTTGCTCACACCATCCTTCCAGCAACAACAGCTGCAATGCTGAGCAGGTTCCTATCACAGAGAGACTTCCAGAGTTCATAACTGCAGTAACTGTAGTTCAACAAATGAGGTAAGGCACAGAATAATCGATAACTCAAGGGAATAAAAAAAAAGGTAGCTAAAGACTTGCAATCAAAACAGTAAAAAAAAAAGTGCTAAAAAGGACTGGGAATTACTAATTACTCAGAAAAGGTTGTCTGTGCTTGCCCAAGGGATAGATTTTCTTGACAGGATGTTGGCCAAGCCAGGCAAACAGAAATATTCTAAGGCAACTGTATCGAGAATAAAAATTCTCACTATTAGAGGTTCACTTCCTCTTACCTTAACCTGACACTTGAAAAGCTAAACTATCCTGTAAAATAATTACGCTCGAGGGGAAATCTTTTAGCATACCCAGTCAGGTTCGACTCATTCAACTTTCAGTATCAACCCTGCTGTGATAACAGCTGACTCACACCCAGTTATGAGAAATGTTTTCTCATCAACATCATCTCTTAAAACAATAAATGGAGTAAAACTAAAAGCTAAAATAGATGTCCTTTGAATGCAGACATACTGAATCCAGAGGAAAATAACTTTAGAATTGTCTTCTGCTCACAACATGCATCAACAAATCTGATGTTTCACTGTTAACTTCTAACTTAAATATGAAGAATCTTGGAATGTATCCTGAAAAAGAGCTTTTGTAATACCAGAAAATATTTTGCTGTACGATGATTTCTTAAGCATCAGCACAAAAAGAAGGTAGTAAACTACATAAAATCCAGAAGGCCATCAATCAATCTATAAATACAATGAAAATACTAAGGGCTGTGTGCAGTATAACACCAAATTATGTACTAAGTGTATTTGCCAAATTTACTTCCACACATTTCTACTTCCAAAAAGACAACTACATTAGTGATTTTGAGTGTCACAGGAAAGTCTGAAGCTAATTAAGTGATTTAACAGGATTTATAAAAGTAAGTCTATTACTTGATATTGAAACATTTCAGTAGCTTACAGTCATTTAGAGGTGGGCAACAAAACAAAGCTTTGAGATTTATTTTTTTTTTGTGCTCAGGATAATGTAATTGCTAGAGATCCCACAATGGTACTAATGTAGAAATTTTTTTTTTATATGTGGTTCTACACACAGAATGCAAGACTACACGTAGTGCCATGAAACGCAAACAGGCACATATACATTATAACAAGTTATTCTGCAATCAGCTTAAGAAACCTCATCTTACAAAAAAAAAAAAAAAAAAAAAGAGACCAACTGAAGAAACTTGGGGGTTAGAAGTGAAGAAAAATGTACACTGAGAAGAGCTCAGAATTCAACAGAAAGTCACATTCCGGTCCCATATTTCAGATAGAGAATTTCACAATACTCTATGCAAGAATTTCTGAAGAATAACTATCCAACAGTTTCATGTTAAATTTTCTAGGAATTAAAAGAGAAAAGCCTATTAAGAGACTCGAAGAAGAGTAACAAGAATTCCACTTCATCATTTACTCCTTTTATACACATACTCCTACAAAGCACTGCACAAAGGATAAAGAAAAATGCCATCTCTCTCCTAGCAGACACTTAAAACAGTTCACTTCCCTGGAAGAATTCCAAATACCGCTCTAGGTCACAAGCCTCCTTGTACCCATTAATGTGAAGGTCTCTTCTGAAGTCACATGCCCATGAACTATACCTCTACTCCTTCAATATGAGCAATATGGAGGTACCTTAATATTTAGAAATACAGTATTAGCAACACCTTTATGTGGCAAGAATATGAAAAATACAGACAAGAACTTGCATTGAGAGAAAGTCACGGGCCTTTCTTAACTATATGATCCATAAACAACTGAACATCATGCATTAAAGAGCAACAGTATTAGAACTTTCTCTGTCACGTTTAAACAAAAGACTGCATCCTAAGTATTAGGGGAACAAAACAAAACAGCTTTCTCACTTTCTGCTTTTTGTTTGAAAAAGGAATTACTGGTTTCTGAATGCTCTTTTAATTAAAAGGAAGAAGGATACTCTATTACAGTACTAACAAGCACTGAAAGGTTTATGATGATCAATCCATCTGCCCTGCAAATTACTCATTACACACAAAGTAACCATTTTTCTGGCACTCAAAGCAATACTGCAAATGAAGAGATTTAAAGTCTGTTTTCAGCACTAGAACAGTCTTTTTGTGCGACCCTGGGCAAATCCCATCTTCACCCACTGCCTCTAGAGACAAGATCCTTCAATGACAAGTTCTTAAGAAGACTTCAGTAATGCCATAACTTTATCAGATGAGATTATATAAAAGCATCTCTTTATTGCTAGTTTACATATTCCACCCACATTAAAAAAAAATATTAATCACACGGATAAATAATCTTATTATCTATCCTGTGTATCTATAACACAAAGATCCAATAAGTAGCTTTCAAAACCTTAAGCACTGGCACAAGTAGGAAAAAAATATATTGTTCCTGGGATCAATCACTGTATTCAACTAAACAACACCTATCCTTTGACTAGTGGTACAGAGGACAGTAAAATACTGTAAAGCTTTGCAGAAAACACTTTACCCGCTGAATTGTCTTGCTCTATATTTTTTACACTTGTCTACATTTTCATTTAGGCAACAATGCATTTATGTCAAGTTTCAGTACCAGGCTGCCCCCAAGTTATAATTGGCATTAGTTCTTTATGTTTTCTTCTGTTGCAAACCTGGAGTATGAAGAAGCTTTTTCCATTACTTGTGCAGCTCCTACACATAAAAGGAGGAGATATTATAACTCTATCAAAAGTCACCTAAGCAATTCTAAGAGCAATCAGTGTTGAATAGCCTACAAGGAATGCCGAGTACAGCTAAATAGAAAAATAGAGCTTTCCTACACTACCCAAAATCCCATATAAACCACATTCTGAGCATAATGCCCCAGTTCAACGTAGGTTTAGCTTAAAAGTTAGCTTTAGCTATGTGTAACAGCCTCTGAAGGGCTGGGGGGGGGGGGGGCGGGGAGAACCCACACACAAAAGAGTGGATCCTTCATTGCCCAATAAGGGAAACTAACAAGCTTAGTGTTTCAGCTTTACAACCATTGAGACTTTAATTACATGCATTGAAAGTGCCGCACCAAAGACTGACCCCAGCTTCACAATATTTGCACTTCGGGCTAGAAAAACAGTCACTTGGGATCCCGTCGACTAAGACTTTGTTTCAGGGTATACTTTTTCCCTACACGGGACTGAGAGGCCAGGTCGCAAGCCAGGTCACGGCAGTAATCCGGCTTCCCAGCGGCCTCTCCTTGAGTAACTGGGCCCACTGCCCCGGCCAACCCCTGGGACCGAAAGGGGAGCCTCCCTCTCCGTTACCCCCACGGCAGTCCTAGCTCCAGAGCGGGAGGGACAAGCGCCCCCTCCCTAGACTTTCGTCCACTAAGGCAGCACAGACACACCCAGGCCAACCCCGGGAAGGCGGCCACCCCGCCCCCGCTCCCTCTCACGTCTCAAGGATACATTTTCGAGGCGAGGGCTCCCTCCAGCCCTGGCTGCTACTGAATCCGGCACCGCCTCCCCCTCCGGGCGGCCTCCCCGGCGGGTTGCCTCCCCGATCGCCGCCGCCTCGGCTCCTACCCCAGCGTCCTCCGCCCCTGTAGGGCCGACCTCGAAAACGGAATCGGTCCAGGGCATTGTGGCTCCGCTCCCAGAAGGAGAGCCGGGGGCCCGTCTCGGAGTGCGAGCCCGACGACATCCGCGGCGCCGGCATGGGCGGCGGATGGGAGCGGAACGAGTCCTTGGGCCGGTACCCGCCGTGGCCGTGCACGTGCCCCATCTCTGGCGGGGGCTGGTGCCGCGAGCGGGAGAAGGGCCGGCCGGAGGAGGAGAGGGAGATGCCACCGCGAACGCCGGGAGGCGGCCTGCGCCTCGAGTAGGGCCTGCTGCTGACGAGGCCGCCGCCGGGCTCGGAGCCGCCGCCACTACAGGGCCCGAAGCCGTTGTTGTCATCGTCGCTGATTTCGCCGTCTTCCAGCTCCCCTTCTTCTTTCGGGGAGAGCCCGCTAGGATCCAGCGCCGCCTCCGCAGGCGCGGCCTCCGCGGCCGCCATAGGGCCCAGGCCAACGGTCTCGGAGAGGCAGAGCTCGGCCCGCCCCAGCCGCTCGGGCGGTTTCGCTTCCTGCGCAGAGCGGCCAAACGCCCCGCCCTGCACTGCCCTAGCACGGCACGGAACTGCCCCGCCCCTCCTGCCCGGGAGGGGCGCTGCGTAAGGGAGGGCTTAAAAAAAAAAAGAAGGGCCCTTCCCCGCGCGCAGAGTATCCTGGGTAATGTGGTTCCCAGATCGCAGGGAGGCCGTGTAAGGCAGGGGGCAGGGAAAAGCGGTGGCTCAGCCTATAGCGAGGCGGTGGCGGGGCGCGGACGCCATGGGGGTTCGACCCGCCATGTTGGTGCAGGAGATGCGTGGGGCGCCCGCCATCTTCTTGAAGGGAAGTGGGATGTCCCGGGAAAGGGGGTAGTGAAGGTGTGTTGACCAGCTGCACACGGTGGGCTGCGCTGGTTTTCATTATGGTAGTGTCCGTGAAAACTTCTATTGTTTAGTTTCGGTTCTGGGCTCCCCAGTTCAAGAAAGACAGGAACCACTGGAGAGTCCACTGGAGGGCAATGAAGATGACTGGGGGGCTGGAACGTCTCTCTGATGAGGACGGGTTGAGAGCACTGGGACTGTGTAGCCTGGAGAAGACTGAGAGGAGACCTTATCAATGTCTATGAATAAATAGAGGGTGGGTGCAAAGAGGATGGAGCCAAACTCTGCAGCGGTGCTCAGTGACAGGACAAGGGGCAATGGGTGCAAGGTGGAACACAGGAGTTTCCATCTAAATAAGAAGAAAAAAAGCCTTTCCTGTGAGGGTGATGGAGCCCTGGAACAGGCTGCCCTGTGAGGCTGTGGAGTCTCCTTCTCTGAAGATACTCAAAACCCACCTGGATACATTCCTGTGTACTGTGCTCTAGGCACGTTGTTGTGGCCCGTGTCCTGCTCCAGAAACAGTGCACAGGCTTCTAAAAAAGCAAAAGCAGAGGGTGTTCTGGCAGTGCCCAGCACCCTGGTAGGCATCATTAACCCACCAGGCACCTCCCACTAGTTAAACTGATGTTAATTTTTTTAAGAAGGAGGTTTCTGGGAAGCTCTCCTGACCTGTAATTGCTTTGAAGTTAAGATGGGCTCTAATGGCTTCTGTGACAGAAGCTAGAAGTGAGCACTGGAAAGGGTAAAGCAGTTACCTAAAGTCTAAATAACCTATTTTAAATTTTCCCTCTCTAAGTTTGAGCATTCTGGTGCTATCTTGTTGTCTTTTCCAGAGACTTGGCATCCTGTCAGGGTTGTCAGGTGAGAAGTGATGGTATTCTTGGGTAGAAAGAGAAACTTTATTTTAAATAAAGCCTTTCAGCCTTGCTAAGTCAAATTGGTGTCTCCTGGAAAACTCACAAAACTTCACTTCTAAAAGTTCTAGCACAGTCCCGGAGAGTTTCTTTGCAATGATCACGCATGCTAAATGTCTTTGCAGATGTGTCATGGTTCTCAAACCTGGAAAAATACTGCTGCCGTTTTTGCTTTTCCTGAGAGTGAATTACAAAGGGGCTTTTTTCTTTTTTTTCAGGAATAATATACTACAAAAGCACAAATGTAAAAAATAAAATTCAGTCTCATGTTATTATGTATTTTTCTTCTTTGCTTTTCTAGATTTTCTTTAGATCCAGCAAGAATAGGGAGAGTGGATAATACGTATTCTTTTTAAAGGCAAAAATGCTGTGCCAAACAGACTTCTCTTTGCTCAGAACACTTTGCCTTCTCCTGTTTTGACCTAACTGGACAAAATTCATGATTTAGAATTGATACCATTCCAATGACTTGACTTCATACAAAGCTCAGGGTACAGTAATGGAATGTCTATATCATGTTGTAAATTTCTCTAGTTTCTTCATTTCTTCTATTTAAAACAGCATGGATTCTATTAAGATATTTAGAAGAAAAAAAGTGAGTTAAAAGTTGTGTTGTTTTGGGGGTTTGTTTGGTTTGGTTTGGTTTTTTACAGGTATCCATCATACTACAGTAGCCTGTTATCTATGGCAGTCCTATTCAAATAGATGTTATCTCTAAAAATAGTTTTCCATATCCCACAGAACTAAAATTGGCCACAAATATGACACAGGACCTACTGAAAACTTTCTGAAGCAGCAGCTGGAGGTCATGCAGGCTTCTTAAACAGTGGTAGGTACCTGTGCCTGTGTCTGAAATCTGACCCTCGGTAGTTACAATGAAGTTTCAGTATCACTGCATCTAAGCTGCAGAAATTTCCCTCCCAGCAGACGTTTGCTTAATTGGGCATCCCAGAGCTTTGCATGTATCTGGTTCCAGTTTCCTTTGTACAGCTGTCTGTATTTCTAAGTGTTTTCACACACCAGTAGGAAATTATTACCAGCATACTTTAGAGTGGGAAGGAAAATATTTATAGAACTGTAAGGTATTGGCAAAAAAAAATGCAGCAGCTCTATGTTAAATTACCCTGGTGTTGGGTGTTGGGTGTTCCCACTCTCCTGATGGTTACTTTATGCTTGCCTACAGACCATCCAACAAGTGTGCTGAATTTATGCAACAATGCTGTATGATCTGTACTATAAATTTCTACCTGAGATACTTAACCAGCTGAAAAAGAAGATCCTGAGAATCTTCCTGTGGTTTTGCATATCCTGTGGTATCATCTATCCCTTCTTTTATTTCAGTCATCCGATATCGCCTGCTTTTTTCTCTTAAGTTATCAGGCAAGTAATTTTATATCTGAATTTTCAGGGAGGAGCGGATTCATCAGTTATCAACGTGTATTCATCACTGTTCATAAACAGGGAAACTGACAGTGTTAATTTCTCTTCTGTAAAGGGAATAAAATGGCACAGGTAAAAAGAATGTGTTGTACTGATGGTTTTGGTATCTACACATTTGAACAAGAGGCCATAAACATTTAAAAATGGCAAGGGAGCTGCCATTCAAAGAGAAAACTTCCTTGCTTGTGGCATGGGTAACAGATGAGGTTTTTGGTGAGGTTTCACTGCAATGTGTAAATTTAAGACAAAAAATAAAGACATTTTATTTTGTCTGCATTTGACTTCATGTCCTTGAAAGAGATGCCGCTGCTGGAGAACAAATTTTTGTGTTAAATAGTGAATATGTTTTCATTAAAGTACAAATGGAATAATTTAAAATGTAGGAAAGCATACATCTTAATACCGGAGCACAGAAATTGATTTATTCTTTTATCATGTTCCCTGCACCTCTAGATGTGGGGAAAAAAGCACTGGAAAACTAACATTTTTGTGAAAATTTACTTGAATTACTGAAATTAGTGTACACAAGCAGCTAAGATTCCCAGAATTAAAAAATATCTTCAGGATGTCTCCCATGACTCCGCTTGTACAGTTGGTAACAAGTTCTTTATTTAAATGTAAATACCAAATGTCACAGGGTAGTTACACAGCTTTAATGCAATTAAGACTTATTTATATCTTTTACAAATGTCAACTAGAACCATTAGTGCAGCTATCCTAATTCTAGTAGTATCATTTCTGTTAAGGTTTTAAATATCCCTGTAAGGGTGGTTGGATAATACTTTGATCGATGGTCACCAATAGGGTGATTCATGCAGGCCTGCTGTGGGAACTCACGGGATGGGTACAGA
>JAAGNO010022566.1:0-30888 GCA_033439905.1 Ceryle rudis
GTATTCATTCCTTAGTATATCCATAACTTCTGTTACTCTTCTGAATTTGATTTTTAAATTTGAAACAGTTTAAAAAAACACCACAACAAAATCCAAACCAAATACAACCTGCTGAAACCATGGAAAATGCAGTTACTACTTTACCATAAATCTATTTATCTTTAAAGATATAAATTTTATTATTACATTTACAATAAGGTTGGATTTGTATAACCATACATCTGCCTAGAAAGCTATTTTAATCTTTTTTAATTGTTTCTAGATGATTCATAGTTAGAAAAGGGTACTCACTGAAGTCTGGAATTTTAGCCAAACATTTTTGGGGGGTTAGTGGTCAGCTACAGAATAAAATAATATTATTTCTTGTCACTTCAGCCTTGAAAGAAAATGAAACATTTCAACATAACGATGCCAAAACAAACATCACAACCAAAACCGACAGTGGTTTTGTAATCATTCTGTATATTTTCCTGGCATGCTACATTTCTGAGGGGTTTGTGAGGAATGAAACTCAATGACAAACTGAGTTCTATCTTTGAAAAATCAATTATTTTGATTGGATTTTTAAAAGGCATTTGAACATGGTACCATTGCACATCACTTGGGAGGCTTGAAATGCACTGGAGCACAGCATTTCCCATTTAGCAAGCCAAGAATATATCTTATAGGCTGTAGGAAAGTATTTCACTGCATATGCAGCTACAGTTTTCAGCTGGGAGAAGGGATCATTGATCTGATTCACAGCCGTCTCCTTGGAATGGTTCCATCCTTCGTGAAAGGTTCTTTCCCAAGCCTGCACATCACCTGGAGCTCACACAAGCTCCCAAATCAGGGTCATAATTCTGCAGACACATGTATAAGCGCTAATTTTCCTGTCAGCAACCCTATAGAAATAACTGATTATTCATACACAGATTTTTCACTGGCATACACCAGACATGACTCATGTAAGTTTTTGCAGGAACAAGATCAAGGTGTAAATAGTTTGCAGAGGGATACATTTCCTTTGTATTAGGGATCTTAAGATTAAGAGTGAGCTAAAGCCACATAAAAAATAGGAGAGCGCTAATGAAGGTCAAGCTGAAATACCCAGCCTGAAGTATATATAGGAACGGAAATAAGATGTCATAGACTGTATTCGATAGTCAGTAAAGGATTAGCATTCAGATTCTGCAATTGACCGTCTCCAGCTCCTAGATATTAGTGCAATAAATCTTGCAAGTATTAAAATATATGTAAATGTGGCCTTATTTTCTTCGTAGATATTGCACCCTTGAAGTTCACATTTTCAAGTTCACTGTAATAATTAGAAGTAGGTAGTTACTGAAAGAATAGATTTTCACATTGCTACAAGCCCTTAGAGATTTCAGGAAAATACTAGGTTCTGCAAGACTTGTGACAGAACTGCTGGAACCTGGCTTGTGAAGGAAACTTGCAGAACAAAGTGCAATCCCCTGTTATTTCAGGTGGCTGTATCATAGAATCTGTTCAAAAATAGGATTAATCTCCATCTCAAAACTAATTAACTTTTTGCCCCTGTGACTCCCAGTGGGAGACTCTATCTTCCAGCATCTCATGACTCTGCCACTTAAACACTTCTTCATTTTCAACATACATTTATCTGCAGCCATTTTATACCTAATTGCTCTGGTGATGTTTTCCCTTAGTTCTTTTCCCATTTTGTTTTTCTTGTTGTGGCAGTGACAGACAGCAATCTCTTTTTTTTTTTTTTCTCCCCATTTTGTCTAAGACAATATCCTTAATTTTCCTCTCTTAAAATATTCACTATACCTAGTCCCTCTAGTACCTGCATCTCTGAGTTTCCTCTTTTTGAAATTGGGTGATGAGGACTGTTCAATGTGTTCCAAGAAGGGCCTGTCAGTGCCCTGTACAATGACAGAAACACCTCTGTCTACTAGTATGATACCTAGTCACATGCTAGAATTGCATTCCTCATTCTCAGGGCTACATCACATTGGTGGCTTAAATATTCTGGTGATGCTCAGAGGAGCTAGAGTCTTCTCTTCCTCAGATATTTCCTTCCTATCACAGATCATGCAGGTCTTTCCATGTAATAACTTTGTCAACAGCAAATTTTTGCAGTACATTCTTATTTTTAATACTGAAAATATTAAAATATTAAATAATGCTGATCCTCATTCCTGAAGAATTCCACTAATGAATGTATGATTCTTCTAATTTACCTATTAATATTTGCCTTTCATTCAGTTTCTAACTGCTTTATGATTGCTCTACTAAATCCTTGTCTTCTCATGCTTCACTAATTAAGTTATATCTAATGCTTTAGTGAACCCAAATAAAGGATGCATGGTTGCAATAGAAATCCATTTATAAAATCATTACATATAATAATTTCAAATAACTTTTATAATCTTTTCCCCTTAATGTTTTGTATTTCATATTTTTTAATCTATACTTGTTCCAGAACCTTAACTATATTGAGATGCAACCAGCAGGTCCATTTACCTTTATGTCTCTCCTATTGTGGTCTGGGTTCTTCATGGTTCATCTGCTTGCAGAAGTTAATTTCCTTCATTTTTCAAATTTTGTCTCTCTAAAATATTTATCTTTCCATTTAATTTTGGCTGAATTAAATAATGACTGCTTAATTAGATACTACTATGGCAACAGTCATAGAAAACAAAATATTTTAAAAATAAAATCTCTAGAACTGATTGACAATTTAGTGAAGAAATCTGTTGGCTGCCACTTGCAAGCATAACTAGGTTATCATTACTTTTAATAGTAGCAGGATACAATATATTTCAGGAAAGTCAAGATACTTCACTGAAGTATTGGAATGAAATAGTTCTCAATATTTATCTTACTAGTGACACTACAGGTGATTGATGTCTGTATTCAGATTTGTCCTGTGAGATATACCAAAAACTTTACCCCCACTATGCTTCCCCAAAGTAATCTTATGTTAAAGAGATTCTCTTTTATTCATCCCTCATACTACTCCACAAGCAGTAATAGTATTTTACTCCAACACATTTCTTGATATCTGTCTTCCTGAACAGCACATCATATACCATACCTTTATTTTCCCTAATATATCCCTACCACACAGCACAACTGGGACAAAGCTGACTTTATTTGGCCAGCAGAACAGAAATCTCTTCTTGGATCACTTACAAAAACAACTCATCCAGACAACAACCCTCAGCTGTTTTTTACCAAAAAAAAAAACCAAACCAAAACCAAAACCCAACCTCCAAAAACCCCCCAAACAAACAAACAAACAAACAAAAGTTGCCCTTTGAGCAGCAGAATTTATGAAGCGTCATTGCTTAAGTACTTTTGTCTTTTACTTTGCTCCCCTTCACTTACTGCCTACCACCTGAGAACCAGATACCAACTAAAAACATACTGGACCCAGAAGGGCACAGATAAACGAGCAAGACAAACTCCCATACTCAGCACATCCCATTCACTAGTTCACTCAGAGTACGCACATAACAGTCCTTTAACACAAAGTTGACCTCACCCTTCTGATCCCATCTGAAATCCTATGTCCGAAATTCAAGTTTTGGCCTTTTGTTTTTCAGGCTTAGATCAGACCGTATTTCTGGTAAGTTTTTCTGACTCACATTTCTAAAGAAAATAGGCAGAGCACTTCAACTCTCTATTTATCCAGCTAATGATCTAGTAAATTAGCACTTTCTTTTTATTTTATCTCTTAGGCTTGTTTTCTCTTCTTGCATTCTAGACTAGAGGCAGAGATTGTGCAGTCACTGCTGAACTTCTCTCATTCCTTAAATTAAAGCTGTTCTTATCAACACCACAGAATTTGGCAGTAGTGCTAAATTTTAACACATCCGTCAGAAATTATCAGTTTAATCAGAGATTAAGAGAACTGTCTTGTAAGAGAGTATAGTGCCATTGGGATTTACCAGCAAGAATTAATTATGTTACAAATTGTGTTAAATGACATTAGAAGTCCTAAACTTTATATTTCTATGTTGAGAAATATAGTCACTTGAAAAGATTACATTCTTAAAAACTCTCAAGTGAATAAGAAGGAATAGCAACCTCAGAAATACGTTTAGTAGTATATCTTCAGGAGAACATGTATTAGGAGTGACCATTTCTGAAAGTTACTTTCTGAATGACCTCCAGAGCATGTTTGCTACTCAAAATAGAGTTCACTAAATGTCATCTAGAAAATGGAACCACTACAGAGAGACATTATACATACAGTGAGACAGATGCATATGAGACAGATGCATATTAGTTGCTAAGACTACATCTCTATTTATGGCTTCAGAAGTGAGAAGATCTCCCATTCAGAGTAAATGTGCCTCATTTTTGCTGAGTGCAGCAAGGACTGTATGGATGTGGGAATGGCTTCCATAAAGACAGCCTCATTGCTTGCATGGGCCTGTCAGCAACCTTCTCAGGGGTTCCTTAGCAGCACTAATCTGTGTGGCAGAGAGGTATTCTGCTAGGTATCTTTTGAGGAAGGAAAAATGAGCTGTTGTGCAATGGATGCAGAGTGACAGACTATGTTGAGCAGCTAATATGACCTTATTTTAATGTGCTGTGGAAGAGGAATACCTTCCAACTCTTGAAGTATGCTACTGTCTTCAAAAACATGGAGAAATACAAGTACAAAATAATCCTTATAATTATGCAAAATCTGAAAAGCAGGCTGGAAAAAGTAGAAAGGAAATCTGGAATTTGTTGAAACCTTTTAGTCTGATATTTTTGAAAATGAATAGCTGCTCCACAGCTCACAGTGCTCCCAAGAGGTAAAACTGTAGTCAGGAAAAAAACCCTGTATTTATTTACAAAGATTTGTCCCTCAATAGGCTTGCCATCAAATGTTATCTGTTCACTGTCGTATTTGAGATTGGTATGAAGGTCATGTATCTTGTATGTTTTCAGAGACTCTTCTGTATCCAAATATATGCTACAGTATACCTATCACATCCTGATTGTGAATTGTTGCCCAGTTTTGACACTCTAAAGGTGAGGGAAAATGTCACATTATAGGTAAGGCTGATTGAGATATTTGTGTTTTAATCTGCACACCAATTGTTACCAAGGGATTCTTGATAAATTAGAATGGCATTTATTTGTTCCTATTCACTATTCATATATACTGCAAAGTTGCTGAAGTAGTGATGTTATGAATATTATGCTCAAGTATTCAGGCCATGTTATAAGTAGAAGCCATTTTAAGCCATTGGGTGCAAAAAGAAGGAAGAAAAGATAAAGTCATAGAATCATGGAATTGTTCTGGTTGGAAGAGACCTTTAAGATCAAGTCCAGCCGTTAGCCCAGAACTGTCAGGTCACCACTAAATCATCTCCCTAAGCACCACATCTACACATCTCTTAAATACCTCCAGGTATGGTGACTCAATCACTTCTCTGGTCAGCCAGGTCCAGTGCTTTACAACCCTTTCTGTGAAGAAATTTTTTCCTAATATCCAACCTAAACCTGCCCTGGCTCAACTTGAGGCCATTTCCTTTTCTCCTGTCACTTGTTACTTGGGAGAAAGACCTATCTTCATCTCACTGCAGTCTCCTCTTGGGTAGTTGTAGAGAGTGATAAGGTCTCCCCCCAAGTCTTCCTTTTTTCCAGGCTAAACAGTTGTAGTTCCCTCAGCCGCTCCTCAGCAGACTTGTGCTTTCCTTCACCAGCTTCATTGCCCTTCTCTGGACATGCTCCAGCACCTAAGTGTCTTTCTTGTACCAAGGCACCCAAAACTGAACCCAGTATTTGAGTTTTGATGTCATCAGTGCCAAGTACAGGGGGACAATCACTTCCCTAGTCCTGCTGGCCACACTATTTCTGACACAAGCCAGGGTGCTGTTGGCCTTCTTGGCCACCTGGGCACACTGCCAGCTCATTCTCAGCCAGCTGTCAATCAACACCACCAGGTCCTTTTCCACTGGGCAGCTTTCCAGACACTCTTCCCCAGGCCTGTAGCATTGCAAGGCGTTGTTGTGACTCAAGTGCACTTGTCCCAGCACTTGTCCTTGTTGAACCTCACACCACTGGCCTCAGCCCATTGATCCATCCTGTCCAGATCCCTCTGTAGACCCTCCCAACCTTCAAGCAGATGAACACACCCACCCAACTTGATGTCATCTGCAAACTTGCTGAGGGTGCCCTCAATCCTCTCCTCCAGATCATTGATAAAGATACTAAAGAGCATAGTTCCAATACCGAGCCCTGGGGAACACCACTTGTGGCTGCCTGCTGGATTTAATTCCATTCACCACCACTCTCTGGGCCTGGCCATCCAGCCAATATTTTACCCAGGGAAGTGTATGCCCATCCAAGCCATGAGCAGCCAAATATATCAAATACCTCAGCTGGTGTTTTACTAATGTAAAATTAAGATGGAAAGATTAAAAAGGGATAGTCTGGTCAGCTTAGATTTTGCTCTGCTTTCCTGAAAATTAGTTCTAAAATATGTATTTATTACAGACTAGTTCTATTTGCATATTTAATTGGAATTCCAATTAAACTGTGCTATGAAAAACACTGTGGAAAATGCACCCTCTACTGGCTCTAGAAAACATGCTATGGAACAGAAATTTGGAGCATTTCTAAAGTTTCTTCTCTGAACATAAGCGCATTTCATTCTTCATGTCTTTTAATTACTTATCCAGAAAGGAGGCATAAAATTAATGACTTCTCTTATAAAAATGTAATTACTTGTAAAAGAGTAGCTAAAGATGTTTCACATATTAGAATTTCTGAAAGGACACAAAAAAAGAAGAATGCATTTTAAGAGTATAAAGTACATTGTTTTAATGAAGAATAGCATATTGGTGCAAAATAATACCTACCACATATCTTATTATGAATATAGCATAATGACAATGGTCATGAATACAGATTGGTAAGAAAAATGCTTCCTGTATCTATGATAGGCAACAAACTTAGCTTTGATTCTGTATACCTAAAGAGAAGAGGACTGGATTATATAGTCCAAAGAGAAAACTGTTGGGAGCATATATATTTGATTCCTGAAGTATAGGCATGACCTTTCTACACTTCCCTATTTCAGCATGACTACACAATTTATACAGATAGTATACTTCTAGTTGTGTCCCCAGCCTATTGTAAGTTTAGATACTTGAGGTACTTTCATTACCCAATGGCATAAATAAAACAGTCAAGTGTATCTATTGCACTAAGTAACAGACTTGCTTTGTAGCTGTAGGTTCAATATGTTCACGTCTGGTTTCCAACATAGTACATGCCCCTTGTGAAATCCGTAAGCAGTGTGCAGGCACCTGATGTATTTCCACTTCTGGCTGGTCACCATAGCACAAAGGTGACAGGTCTGAACCCTTTGCAACCAAGCAGTGATTCTGCTGAAAGGAGTACACCAACTCCAGGGGGAAGTTTCTTTTTCAAAGAGCCTGGGGGCTTACTCTAGAGAAATTCCTTCTATTTAACAACTGGTAGCTAAGAAAAGATGCCAATGGGAATCACTGAGACATAAGTAACCCCTGCTGAAATAAATGGCCAAACTGACTTATGTCACTCTAGAGAGCTGTCGTGTTATGACTGTACCCTCCTCAATGGGCTGTGCAGCTCAAGATACTGTCTAATGATGTGTTACCACATAATGATAATGGTTTTCATGGAGCTTCTCTTTAATGATGTGTGTTACTTTATAATGATAATGGTCTTCTTGAAGATAGACTATAACTTTAATATCACAACCCCACTGAGGAGGCTATACTCAAAACATTACAACTCTTGTTCATGACCTCTGTTAGCAGCCCCTTAGACAGCGGGTAGTCATCAGAAGGCAGAGTCTTCAAACAGAAAAATAAAATTGAAGTGAGAGGGCATAAGCCTTCCAAGATGATAGAGAAAATACTCTACAGAAAAAAAAAAAGATGTATACATATATATATAGAAAGAGAGAGCATAACATGCTTTTCCTCCCCTATGCTTACTTGTTCTTCCTCAAAAAGTATTTAAGGAATCTGAACTGTTTTTTTGATTTTTTTTTTTTCAACAGCAACACATTAGAGTTTGCAGCTGGGAGATGAGAGCAAATTGATGAGATCCTCACAGGAAACTTGACCTTTGGTTTGTTGGGTAATCATAAAGTGACACAAGAGGTATTTTGTGCTGATTTCTCTCCTCCCTTGCGCAGTGAACATTTTGACAATATATGGAGCAAGGCTCAATAGTTCCTAGTACTTTCTGTAGATTCCTAGTCTCAGAATGCACAAAATAATTGTAATTAGCAGAAGTCTTATCCAGTATGATAATAAGATAGATTGCATAGTCCACAAAGACCCACAAGTGTGTTTAATTTGATATGATGCATGTCCTATCATAATTTTACAAATAAATAAAAGAATAATTAAAAAAAAAAAATCTCAAGGACAAAAAAATAAAAATCCAACTACAACTTTGAGACTGAAATCTACCCAAGTTGCCCACACCCAAATTTTTATCTTCTAATGTTTTTAGATGTCTTCCCTCTGATAATAAACTCAATTAATATAGTCCCTGAAAGATTGATTCACAGCATTCTTGTCCAGTGACATACAGGAAAAAAAAAATGAACACTATTTATAATAAATGACCTGAAGAAAACAAGAAGTGACCTTAATTCTTGGCTTTGCCACAGTTCAGTAACAGTGTAGTCATCTCATCATGCATTATTTCAGTTCCATGATAATATTTCCTCTTACAAGGATATACTCATTACTTCTTTAATATGCATAAAATGTCAATGGAAATTATAGAAATAATCTAATAGATCCCACAGTTCAATCTAGATACTAGTACAATGTGGACATATTTTCAACATTTTAAATAACTTACCTGCTTATTTAAAGTAAACAGCACAACTTCCTTATTAGAAAATGTATACCGTTGCCTTTTACTGTATAGAAAATATAGCACAAATTATTTTCATGAGAAAATACCTCTCTCCCTTAAAAAGATACTGTACTGTGCTTTAGTTAAAAACTAAAAAGACAGGCACTGGAAACCAATGAAATGGTGAAAGACATAATCACTAACCTAGCTACTATACAAATTTTTCCAGGCAAAACCAAAATAAATAGGGCATCAGTGAGTATCTGTTCCATATTCAGTATAAGTCCTCGTCTGTAAGTTTGGACATAGCTTACTTGAATAGAATTACTTTCTTCAGAACTTAGACATATGCACTGTAGGAACATACACTTGACCTACACATCCTCAGTTACCTGATGGGAGAGAAATAGGCACAGTTTGATATATCTGAGGTGTTTATGTTGGGACTATACAAATCCTCAAATAATAAACACAATGCGATCACAAGCTTGATCACGAGGGGTTAAACTACCACACATTATTTCAATTGTGATGCCAAGAATAAAATTATACCACTTCGCATAGCTGATGCCTATGAAATACCAGCAGAGTGTAACAAATCCACCACTGTTCCAAAAGTTCAGTACTGCTGTAATCTAGAAACATTGACACCTAGAGAAGCGTATAAAAATCTATCAGCTATTTTATTTTCTCCTGCTTTTAGTCTATCTTTTGTATATTCTCATCACTCTATTAGAGATATTCTCCATTGTTCACTGTAAACAATCCAGGTAATCCTATAAAGAGGATTTCATTATGTAGATAGCTTATTTTCTAAAAATTTTAACAAAATGCCACAATCAGTGGATGAGGTATTGAAGTTTCTAAACCCCATGCTAATTTTGAAGAACTATCACCTCTGTGATTAAATGCCAACTAATTTTGACAGATTTTGGAGATTTTAAGAGACATTATAAACAGTTCTGCATAAAATATATCAAACTTCTTGCACTTCAAAATGAGGCTTTGTTGCTGTAGGCAAATAGCTTCTAAAACAGAGATTGGTAGAGTAAGAATTTTAGATCTTACCTTGTTGCCTACTAGTACCTCTTTTAATGCTAATCACAAGGAGGAGCTACATTTTGCTAAAGTCCAGTGTTGTTTTGATGGTCTCTGAAATATAATCAATGTCTCAAAGTATTTCCACTGTTTCTTGAGTAGAATAGGTTCAGTCTTATTCTCTGTCAGGTCAGTCAATACACACTCAAGGATATGAAGGGCATCTCAAGGATATGAAGGGCACAAAAACTTTTCACACAGTTTGCAGGTAGACATCCCTAGAGCAGTGATAACAGTTATTAATGCTAGTGAAAAAAATACCACCTTTTTGGATGCCTTTTCCAGGGTGATGGCAATAAGCTTTTCCAGTGAGCAAGCTGAGTCACTGAGAGGTGTCTATTTTTAATGGTCATAGGAGGGTGAGGGGAGCCTGTGGCCACCGGCTCTCCTTGCCTTACTACTTGTACAGTGTATTTGGTCTGATTGAGATGGAGTTAATTTTCCCCATAGCCACCCTCCCAGTGCTGTGCTTTGCATTGAGAGCTGGAAAGGTGCTAATAATGCACCCGTGTTGTGGCCTCTGCTGGGCAGGACTTGCACAGCACCGAGACTGTTCTTCCAACATTCCCCCTGCAGTGGGATGGGGTGGACAAGATCTTGGGAGGGGACACGACTGGGACAGCTGACCCAAACTGACCAAAGGGCTATTCCATACCATATGACATCAGCTGGACTATAAAACCTAGGAAAAGGAGGAGAAGGGGGAGGGCATCTGCTTGTTCTCCAGAGCAACTGCTATGTGTTTGGAGCCCTGCTTCCCAAAAAGGGGCCAGACATCAACTGCTGATGGAAAGTAGAGAATAAATCTTTGGGGTATTTTGCTTTTGCGTGCAGTCTTGCTTTGCTTTTCCATTAAACTGCTTTTGTCTTACCCATGAGTTTCATCTTATTTTCTTCCCCTTTGTCCAGCTGAGAGGAGGTGGTGGTGGGGAAGTGACAGAGTGACCTGGTGGGCACCTGATGTCCAGCCAAGGTCCACCACAACAGAAAGAATAGCAGTCCAGGGCTACTGCAGGAAGTCCAAGAAGCATTTTGCCTCCTGCTTTCACAGGACTGCCTCTCCTGTAGGACCCTGCAGGCACTTAATGGTTACTCCCTGATGCTCCCCACCCCTGGAGAAGGGCAGTCAACCAGGTGAGGTAGCAGACAGCTCTTCCATAACTACCCTGGAGGAAACATAGCTTCAGCACAGAAAGAAAGAGCCTTTTTGTTTCAGGATGGATCTACTTCCTCTTCCTACCCTGGGAATGATGTAGCTCTCCCATTTCATTCTGCTACATAGAAGTACTCAAAGATTTTCCAGTAAAACACTGTTTCATCCTCCTGATCTTTTAGAACAAACACCCTTCTGTAGTAAGACAAGTTAAGCAGAAGAACAGCAGTGAGCTGGAAAAACTAAGGCACGTTAGGTAGAGTGGACCAGAAAGGTAGGGCAAAATTAGTTGTTTAGCAGCATAGAAACCTAGAGAATAGTGCTGATGTACTTTTATTTTTGCAGGCCACCATGGCTGCTGGAAATACATGTCTAATTGTGTTAGCACAGTTACAGTGGTTACACATATCCTATTCATGCTAAAACTAAATAAATTTGTCATGTATATTCATTGATATCCATTCAGCCAGGTATATTTCTTTTTCTTTTTTTATTTTTTTTTTTAGTAAGGAATGTCATTACTCATTTTTTTATCTATTGGTTTTTATTTTGGTGGAATAAATACAAGTCATGCCAAAAGACCTCCACATAGTAGTCATTACGACTGTTTAGATCCTGAAGCCAGTAAGCATCCACATATAGCTCAAGACTTTGTTCCACTGACATTCCCAACCTAGACAGTTTCCTCTCAGGTCTCAGATAACATCCCCCTTTTTTACCTCCACAAATCCCTTTCCGGGTCAGGTATTGCAACAGTGGTTCTTTAAGACCCCCTTCTGCTATTAGCCCCACAGCTTAGAGTGCCTACTCTCCTTAGAGTCACTAATAATTATTATTTATTTCTAGACAGGCTTGTGCCTTGTTGGTTTAGCCTTAAATTTGATTAGATCCTATTATAAGTCAAGAGGAGACAATAACTTCTCTCACATGACTCTCCACTGGGATTAAGTGTCACCACACAGATATGGAGAGAAGCTATTTTCTCCCAAATACAAGAATTGACCCTTGCCTCAGTGACTCAAAACTGCTTTTCCTCTTTTTTCTGCTATATGTGTTATAATTGTGTTTTCGGTATTTTTGTTTCACACCATGTGACTGACAGGAATAAAACATATGCAACTTGCCAAAAAACAACACAAATACACCAACATAAAATTGGCTTAGAGCACTGGGAAATCAAATCCCCTGAACAGGCATAAGTTGCCATATGATAAACCAGAAACAGGTTCCAAACTAAATCAACGGCTTCAACTATGCTGGAATATTGCAGCCTTTCAGGGTTAAGGATGGGCAAAGTTAGAATTCATCTTGTGAATAGTCCCTTTACGTTACATGTAGAACAACAGACTGCATCCTCCACAAAAGGCTAAGACACATCTTAAAACTCTGGCCACAAGAACAGTTCTGGAAGGTGATCTAAATTAACTTTCTCTCTTACAAGTTTCCCCGCAAAAAACCCATGGAAGATAGAACTGCAAAGAAAATACCGCATTTGCTCATGTTGCCTATAATTAAAATAATTAAATTACTGGAGATACTATATTTTATGGCAAATAAAATGTAGTTTCTATGAACTTTTAACTTTTCAGAAAGATGATCTCTAGGATACTATACAGGCATCATATTCAGTATCATCAAGTTATGCATAGGGTAGGAGTAATGTTTGAAACCCTGTGTTTATGGTCACATAGCGTTACCAACACTGCTGCCCTATCCAAAGATCTTCAGTGAGCCATGACTTATTCTGGACAGAAAAATACATTCTAAAAAAGAACAGGATAGAAACTTTCTGCTAACAAAATTAGCAATCATTTTCTTAAAAGCCCCCTGAGAAAAATTTAAAATTTTAATCTAAAATTTGCAGTTCCACAAATACAGACAAAGACTTTTTCCCCCACAGATGGAAAGAATTAAGCAAGGAAATAAAACTAAGACAACAATTAAAACAGCGTTAGCAGTAAATTAACAGTTTGTTCAGTAATGAAAACCATCAATTGCCATCTGTAATGAAATGCATTATTAAAAACGTAACGAGGGTGTAAATACACAGTGCCGCATAAAGATATAATCTGAAGGAGTTACCCAAAGTGGTAAATAATTAACTTAGAGTAGCAGCAGAAATACAAAACAAGTGAGATCTACCATGGGTTGTAGACCAAAGAAAAAGTGAACATGTGTTCACCTTTTTTTTTCTGCTCTTCCTGTGAATGCAGGAAGATGTGTATATTTGGGGTGGCTTGCATGGAAGTGGGCAATCCAGCCACTCCACGCAGTGAGGTGAACAATGACTAAACTTTTGCACCCATAGTTCGAATTGTGGTGGAATTGAGGCTGAGAAAGAAACTTCTTCCCAGCTGTCCTGTGTGCTGTGGACCATGATGTCTTCCACTCTAGCAGAGTCCCAAAAATCAGCAATTCCTTCTTGTCTCAAGGGACTAACATTTTCCCCAGTGAGAAGGTATCAAATAGAGGGTAGACATGGTCTTCTTCTATTAATCAGAGCTCTTTAAAATACACATTCCCCTTCCCTTCCCATTCTCCAGATTCCAACTAAACTGTTCAACAAAAAGCTATCAAATGAAAGTGGATCATTGAGCAGACCTATGTAAAATGCTACTCTACCCATGTTGTTAGAATCATAATTATGCTAAGGCCTGTGTCTTTTGCATAGGAGTGGATGATAAGAGCAGATACAGGGAAGGAAGTGGTGCAGGAGGTAGCATGATAGCCTCATTTGGATAGAACACCTGAACCAGGTAGCAATGTTAATAGGCTACAGGGTGAACACAAAAGAGAGTCAGCTTGAAGTTAAAAGGAAGACAGAAGAAGAAAAATACGAGATAAACTGTCTGAAGTAGATGAGGAATGGTATGTAGTGGAAAGGAAAGAAAAAGAGAACAATTGAAAGAATCCAAAAGAGGGAAATGCTGAATTTGACACAGTAAAGGTGGCAAATCCAACTGATTAAGACTTTAAGAACCTTTTGCTGAATTCTGTATATATGCAAATGAGACCATTAGATATAGGGTAGCAAAGACACAATTAAGACCACAGCTCTGTTAAGAAGCGCATGTTTTCTTTAGTGAGGGTAAGTCACAGCCTGGTTATACTGATCTGTTTTCCTAAGGATGGTCTAGTAAGCCTAAATTTGAAAGGCAACACTGGAAAATGAAACAGTAAAGCATCACATTGAACCTAGGCAAGCAATTTCCCACTGAACACCAAAGGGTAATTGCAAAGGCTACAGCTAAGTTCAGCTTGAAGCCAGATGAGAAATAAAAGGTGAGGAGGAATGGGGAGGGAAAAGAACTTTAAAAGGTATGCTAACTGAAATAGTTATAGGTGGAAAGTTTTATGAACAGACCATGCTACCCAAATACTAGCAGCTTTTGAGCAGTGGGAAGAAAATGAATCTACAAGTGGCTCACCACTACCAGTATGCCAAGTAAACAGTCTTTCTTAAACATGTATTTTTATAAGCAAGCTTTGTCTAAATAAATAGTGTAGTGTCCAAGTAACCTTTGGTAAAGCAAGGTATTAACTGCTGCTCACAGAGGGAATAATAAGGTACATGTTAACTATAAATTAAGCCTGTTGATGCAATCCCGATTAGCACCCAGCCACAGAAACTGTATGGAAGAACAGATCGTGTGATTCCATGCTGGGTGCTCTGCAGTGTGAGGGATGCAGTCCACACACACAAGTGAGCTTAAAGTCACTGCTACCTGGATAACCCTGAGAGCAAGTCTATCATATGCATAAATTCAGATTTGCATCTTTACAAATGTGCTGGTCTACTGGTTCCCTTATTACACGAAGCCACCTCAGCCTCAATAATTTTCCTCCCAAGGGACAAGGCAAAGGTTTGGTCTATGAAGACATGTTCTAATGAATGTTTCAGCTACACTGGCAGGTTGCCCACCATGGAAGGGATATTAATTATCTATGACAAAAAAAAGAGGCAATATTGCATATTTTCAAAGGGGCACATTTCAAAAATGCTTCATATTATTTATGCACAGATATAAACAAGCCACTAGTTAGTATGGTTAATAAACCATGACAAGTTTGCTTTAAATGAGTGGGATATCTAAATTCAATATTATTTATTAGGCAATATGATTTTTCCTAGGCATTTATCCATCAAACGTGGCACTCTTATTGCACATGCATTATGCAAAGTGTCAAATTAAACTACTGCTTATAAAAATAAACATTAGTTACTGAAATGATCCAAATGCTTGGTTAGAATGTTATTTAGGGTAGCTAATAAATATATTTAACAAACCTTTTGCATAGAGAAAGTGGAAAAGCATGTAAGAAGAATTATTGGGGTCTCACCTGCTTGCTAGTCCTTTCTTCAAGTAAACAATGAGATAGAGAATTAAAGTATAAAGAAAAAAAAGGTCTCGTGGGAGCTAATAAACCAAAGACCACATTAGCTATTACAGCATCTGTCTTACAATGGGAAAAAGAATGTAGTAACAAGCAAAATGACCTCTGTAGCAATTAAAGTGCAGAAGGTCATGAACAGAGAATGGACTGTCTCTTTGGTTTCATTCCACACCATTATTTGACTTGAATTTTGCCACTGTTTTCAGCTGGAGCAGGCTCAGTCTCTGTAAATGCCCACTCATTAAGAAGCAAGACCTGCAAAATGCTGAGAATGATTCATTCCCACAGGATTCAGCCAGAAATGAAGACAGTCAGTGACCTCACGACTTTTCAGGGAGAGATCAGGACCAAGCCTTTGCAACAGGGGTTAGAGGAGAGGCAAATTACTGTATATTCCTAGCAGCAAATTTATCTTTCTACAAGCTAGGCATTGTGGTACATTTGTTATTTTTGGCTTTTGCAGGCAGAGAAGACTCCATAAATTGAAAGGTATGTATGCAAATTCTTTAAACACTGGATGTTGACTTAATCACCTTGGACAGGGTTATCAAACACTGTCCACATTCAGCAGGGGGGGAGAAATGAAAAGAGGACAAAACATGGAACACTGAATGTAGTGGAAGGTCTCCTGCTTCACACTGTGGTACTACCCAGTGGTGTATGACAGCCCTTGGCTTGGGAAATGTTAGTTTTCAGCAGACACCTTGCTTTTATCATCCCAAAGGGATTAAATTCCACACATACTGCCTTTGACCCTAATCCACAAGCCTACTTGATGTTCTAGGTCTGGATGTCCATCATGTTTCTTTTTGAATCTGGACAACTATGCGGAGAGAAAAACATGAAACCTGGTTCAGCTGGGGCCAGATAGGGAAGTCAAACTTTGTTTCCTAATATTATTAAAAAAAAAAAAAAAAAAAAAAAAAAAAGAGAAGAGGTCTCCAAAGTTAGTATCCTGTTCTAAGAATTTTGGGTGCATTTTCTTTTCACACTGGGACAAGGAGAAGGAATTTCTCATATCACATAAAGCTTACAGATGATATTACACAGAAGTATAACAAATGAAAAAAAAATTAAATAGGTTACTACAGGCATAAGCTGAGGAATGTACACTGTGAGTTTACTGCATACACACCATTTGTTACTATGATTATTAAATATATTTAGCTCTATTAAAACCAAACAAAAGTAATTATGCTGGGAAACTGTAGTCTCTGAGACAGGAAAACATTGCTTTTCTTTGAAGACATATCAGTTACATAAATAGTAAACAGTTACTTTACTCAGTAAAAAATACTGAATTATGTGGCAGTAGGGAGACTTTTGTTCACTAAGTTCAATTTTATATTTGAAAACAAAAAAAAAGACATAGTATGAATGAACAAGCAATGAGTTTTACAACAGAAGAAAAAGGAATATTCTATTGCCAGAAGGATCATAAATATGCTCCTTTAAAATGTCAAAGTAATAGACTAAGCACAATCCGGAGGAGTGCACAAGTATAGCCAGCTAAACATTCAAAGCTTCAACAGTAGGAACTGTAATTTTTTGTTTCTACAACAGCTGTCAAACTGCTGACTCACAAAATATTATCCAATATTGCATCAGGACTGAAAATATGTTGGCTTAATTTTTTAGAAGTATATGCACAACTGTGTTTTAAATTTCTTCTTTTAGTTGTTTCATGTACAACCACATTAACTGAAAAAGCAAAGAAACTAGCCCTATTTCACATGCAGATTTCTGTGAGCCTTTGAAATGACTGAAAGAATACAGTAGTATACTGAAAGCATGCTTAGATTCAAGCTAGGAAAGAGGTATAGTAAGTATTTCTGGTGGAGTATCTCAAATTCCAGAACAACATCTGGTCTGCGTAAGATTACCCGGTAGGCTGTTATTGTTCTGGTCTTCAGATTAAGTAATTGTTTCTTAGACTGAATATAGAAATAACCTTTGATTTCCTGGCATTTATCCTCCTTTAAACATAATCAGAGAGTAGTTAATGAAGATGCACATTTCATATTGATAGAAAGCCATATCAAAAAATCCAGAACACATTGAAAGACTCAATGGATATGCATATTTGAGAGGGAGCACATTGATTTAGCCACAGTTCTCATTAAAATTAGCTGCAGGCAGGCTCCTAAAAATCATTGCATACTATAAGAAAATCACTGTAAATCACTCAGGTAGAGCAGGGTCCTATAGTCAAATAGGTATTCCCAAGATCACCAAAGAAAACTAAATACTATTTTGAAAATTTGGAAAGGGTAGCTCCATTGACAGTGTAACTCTATTGATTTTAGTGAAACTATGTGAACTTATAACATATGAAGGTCTTTGCCACAATGATGAGCTTCCTTTCCAGGAAGACATGTGAGCAAGTGAGTGAGGTTATGAATATATTATTAATATGCAAGTCAAATGAAATTTGAAAGGAATATTCTTTACACAAACCAAACTGACAAAAATCCCTTCCTTACTACCACTATTCCTCAAGAGACAGACAGATTTCTGTGTTAAATATTTCTTGGGGATTATCACAAATCCCTGTTTTCTTGCATGTAGCTGACAGAAAATCTGTGCTCCACCATTCTAACCTTATTTATTAAATGTAATGCAATGCAGAACACTACTATAGAGCCAGGCTTCATATTTTGGAAAGCTATGGGCAGTTCAGCAGACAATGCACTTTCTGAGAATGCAAATATCACAAGGAGTAGACAGAAAAGGACAGAAATTTCTTCCATCCTACCTCACATGTTTATTACTTAAAAAGAAATCTTCTGTAAAGAAAATATTCCAGAATTTCCACCAATCCTACCATGCTTTTATAGGTATATTCTTTTTCTTTTTCTGTAAAAGTTTTAGAGAAGATTAAAAAGGGAGATAGTTATGTTTCACAGGGGCTGAAAAACATAAGGTTGAAAAACTACAATATACCAGGAATACAGTTAATAATTCAGAAGTTTTGTTAAGCTGTTTTACTGATGGTTGTCTCAACCCAAGTTAATCTCACCTGAAGACAGATTTTTTTTAAGGCCCAACACCACAGCATATGTGTTTGTTTCATATAGTTAAAAAAGTAATAGAAATAGCCTACAGCTCAAAAAAAACCAAACCAAAACAAAACAAAAAACAAGGCAAAGCAAGGATCAGCAATATTTACTAATTACAAATCATTTGCAAAAAATTGCAAATATTTACTAATATCAAGTTGGTGAAAAGCAAAAAAATACCCTTGTATCCTGGCAGTAGCCATACATAGCCTATCTCTTATCTGCTGTGATTTCCCTATAAATTGCTCCTTTTCTCATTCCAGAGTCCTTTTCAGACAGTATACACACACCTTTTTTTTTAAAAAAATGAAATTACAAGTATAATATTATTCCTCTCCATGTACATAGCAGCTGCAACTAAACATTGCTCTTTAAACCACTGTCCCAAAATGACACTTGGTCATTTAAAATGAACTTGGCACAGGGCTGTCTGAGGGGACATTAATAAACTGCACAGGGATTCATTTCAAATATGACTTTAAGTACTTCCTTCGCAGAGAGAAAATTGGGGTCTGATAGTTTCTTATACTGGAGTAACATGGATAGGTATGAAAACCTCTGGCATTCTTGAAAACCGTGTTCAATGTGGGAGAAAAACCTTAGCTCTACTGCTCTGGTGGTCAGCTTGAGGGCTGTATGAGAAGTTCAATGCAGTTGAGTCTAACTCTGATAAGAATTTAGAAGCGATGAGCTTACTTTCCTTGCAGAAAAAAACTAATTCTTCCCTCATTTATCAATCCATTGACCTAAGTGACACTTGTTTGGTCTTCCACACAGCAGTACCTGAGGAGAATCTGATCCTTTGGACCTGATTCTTCTTGGAATTGAGATGTCTTTATGATATTTTGGCACAATACATTTGCTCTAAATTCATTTTGACTTGCCATGGGAAATCCCTGGGTGACTTTGAGCTCTCTTCTAGAAGTCAGTGGAGAAGTGGACCCAGGTGAACCTCATGAGGTTCAAGAAGACAAAGTGCAAGATACTGCACCTGAGTCAGGACAATCTTCATTATCAATACAGGCTGGGAGATGAGATGATAGAAAGCAGCCCTGTGGAAAAGAATTTGGGTGTTCTGGTGGATGAGAAGCTGGACATGAGCCAACAATGCTCACTTGCAGCCCAAAAGGTCAATCGCATCCTGGGGTGCATCAAAAGAAGCATGACCAGCAGATCAAGAGAGATGATTTTGTTACTCTGCTCTGGTGAGACCTCACCTGGAGTACTGTGTCCAGCTCTGAAGCCCTGAACACAGGAAGGACATGGACCTGATGGAGTGGGTCCAGAGGAGAGCCACGGAAATGATCAGAGGGCTGGAGCACCTATTCCACAGGGACAGGCTGAGGGAGCTGGGGTTGTTCAGCCTGGAGAAGAGAAGGTTCCAGGGAGACCTTATAACAGCTTTCCAGTACTTGAAGAGGGCCTACAAGAAAGGGGGCTGTTTATAAGGGCATGTAGTGATAGGACAAGGGGCAATGGTTTTAAACCAGAAAAAGGTAGACTGAGATTGGATATTAAGAAGAAGTTATTTACTATGAGGGTAGTGGAACACTGGAACAGGTTGCCTAGGGAGGTGGTGAAGACCCCATCCTTGGAGACATTCAAGGTCAGGCTTGATGGGGCTCTGAGCAACCTGATCTAGCTAAGGATGTCCCTGCTGACTGCAGGGGTGAGGACTAGATGACCTTTAGAGGTCCCTTCCAACTGAAGGCATTCTATGATTTTAGTCCCATCCAACATACCAGCACCATGGTCATACTGTAATTTCTAAATCTTAAAAATTTCTGATTTTTTACATCATACCAATGCCAACTGATAAAATACTAGTGGATGTTAATGCTACCATTGTCTCCCACACTGGTGACACTCGTTCACTGCTCTGCCTGGCATAGCTACAGACCAAACCATCTTTCTCTGCTACTTCTGTCTCTCTGGCAAATACGCCCTCCCCACATTTTGGGAAGTGTTACCTCCATGGCAGAAAGCATGCCCTGTTCCTTTCCCTGTCCCTCTGCACTCCCAGAACGGTGTCAGAAGCCAAGGCTTGCATATATACAAATCTCCTCAGGGCTAGTAGCTCCTTGAAGATTTTTCTAGTTTGGATTAGTACTAACAGAAGAATGTGTTGAGAGAAAGGGGTGTTGGGAAATATGAGAATTATCACAGCTTTAATGCTAAAGATAATTTCAGTGGCCCCAGAATGGTGCAAGCAAGATCCTTTTTTTACCTTTGTTTTTTAAATTCTCCAGTTATTATTCTCACAGAATTTTAATTTCACCCAGCAAATAAGATGAACAGCTCCTATTTTTACCCCATGAGAAGCCTGCTTTCATTTTTATTCTAGGTATGAAAGCAGTACTTGGAAGTATTTCCACTGTTGTTCAGTCTTGCTATACTCATTTTCCTCTTTATTATATTTACATTTTACCATTATTCCAAAGCAGTTTGCGATTCTACACAGTTTCTTTTGTTCAGATGACTTCATGTTCATGTTCAAGACTATATCCATAGTTTAAGCATGAAAATATTTTCCTAGAAAAGCTGGTTTTATCTTTTGTGCAGGTGATTTAAACTCAGCAACTTTTTCCTGCCTTTAAAGCTGAAATACCAAAAATCTCTCTTTCACCAGATTATTTAGAATAAGACTTTCCAGTGAGTAATACATTGTAGAAATGTAGAGGAGCCTTGCAGGCCTACCTCTCTTACTATGAATTTTTATTGATGCACTACAAATGTAGCAGTTCAAATTTCAGGGTCTTATAGAATTTTTTTACTTCAATGTCACATGCTAACCCCTAAGTGTCTTACTAATCCATTTTGACTTTTGTGCCCTGCATTTGCCCATTGTAACCTAGTGTTGGATTTTTGAAGATCTAAAACTGCAGATAGGCATTATTAAAAAAACCCAACATTGGAGTACCAGCTATGGAAAATTTCACTCTGGTCTTTTAATTGTTTTCTTTTCAAAATACCTTAATGTGCCTAAAGATTATAATCTTAAAACTACATCAGGTTTCTAAAACTACTAAATTTGTGTATTCTTTTTGTATTATTATTACTCATTCTGATCATAAACCTGGCAAGACTACACCAATACTCTTTACCATGCTGATATGAGGTATTTGGACTTTATGCTTAAGTGCAGGCTATCAACTAAAATGCCTTTAGAAAGATAACTTTGAAAAGATGCACCAAGGTATATATAAAGCTGACTTCTATCTCACCTTCAACCTTTAGAGGGCAGTGCTCCCTTTGGTTACTTAAATTTGTTCTAGAAGGTCATGATGCTTCCATTACCTGAAAGAGGTAAAAGTCAGAAGTAACAAAAGAAATTTCAAAGGACAAGGAAATTTCTTGCCTTGCTGATAGGGGCAAGGGAACCCATGAATCATGAGCCACACACAGGGTGAACCCTTTATGCTTTGAAGGGCAATGAGGACTAGAGGTCTTGTCAGTGCAGCTTTGACATTGACACTGTAGTTGCTGCAAATGAAAGGGCAGAGGAAAGTAAGCAAAACTGATATGTATTATATACTACTCCAGTTCATTCTCATTTTTATGGAGACATTAAAACCTTATCAAGGCCAACATAGCTTCTAGTGCAGGTATCAGCATACCTCGGAGAATCAATACTGTCTACAGAGTTACAGATGTTTTTCTGCAGGGATTTACAGCTTTCACAAAGCCTGCCTCAGGGTGCTATGGAGGACAACAGCACAGGATGAGAAGTGGAAGAAAGGCCAAGAAATCATCTAGTGGAAGATTGTTCTCTTTTTTAAAGTATTTTACTCTCAAATACTAACAGTAAACATTATGAATAACTTTTCAGACATGATCAGATTTGTTATTTAAAACAAAACAAACACAAACAAGTGACAAAAAGCTGAAGAGAAAACTGTATTGACCCATTTAGATACTCTGAGGTCCTAGGAAACAAAAAGGCTCTGAAAAAAATATTAGAAATACAACTTAAAAATCAGATCTCTCTCCTCCTCCTGGCTGGTGAAGAACTGCACGTGCAAGTTCTACATTTCCTATTGTATATTTACTTGTTTAGAAAAGTGGACATACTCATGCAGTCTCATATGCCAGAGAATTTCCAATGGTAGAGCTACTCACTCCAAAACAGGCCTGTTTGGAGAAAATTTCCATTTATCCCTCCATGTAGTGACCTTTCTCAGGTGAAATCATTGAACAAAGACTTCACTACATGTGGCTTATACTATAATGCCGAGACTACACCTGAGTGCTGGGTACGGTGCTGGGCTCCTCAGTACAAGCGAGACCAAGACATACTGAAGTGAGTCCAGAGAAGGGCCACAAAGATTAAAGGATTGGAGGATCTGTTCTATGAAGAGAGGCTGAGAGAGCTGAGACAGAGAAAGCTCAGGACATCTCGTCTGTGTGTACAAATACTTGAAGGGGGGAGTAAAGAAGATGAAGCCAGGCTTTTCTCAGTGATGCCCAATGACTGAACAAGAAGCAATGGGTACAAACTGAAATACAGGAAACTCCATGGCCAGTGCCCTGCTGATCAGCACCACCTTACCCCAACCCAACCATATCTCTGTCCTGGCCTGGGAGCTGCCTTCCCAGCCAGGCCCAGGGCCTGCATCAGTGCCTGGTGTTGGCCAGGCTATGGCCGTCCCCAGGTCATCATTCATGTCCCATCCCTGCTCACCTTGCTGGGGGCTATGGTACAGTGCTGGCTGAGGAGATAGGACACAGCACTGCACCCTGACACTATTCCTCTTGAAGTACTACTATCTGACCAACAATCTTCCTCATTTTAGCATGTTTGAGCAAGGCTTTAAGCCCTGTTCAAGTTACTCTCAAAAGTGTTGTGTCTTTAGATACAACAGATAACTGTGACAAAGTTTACTCTTTATCCTTACGTTTTCTCCTGCTGACATCAGGCACATGCTAAATCCTACTTCTGTAATGGGTTCACCTGAAGCATTGTCACATATAAAATCTTGTTGCCATCTTCAGATTTGACAGCAACTACGTCACATAGTCTACGTTGCAGAGTTTTACTTATAAATTACATAGCTGGACACCATAGTAACTTCAAATACGATTTTCAACAGGATTCAGATAGAACTATGTCCTTTCTTATACTGAGCTAATTAGCACACAAATCTGCCCCTTTCCTGTCACTCACACAAACTATATAAAATAGCTTAGAGACACAATAAGAGACAACAAAATTTGCTGCTAAACTGTTTCTTTTCCCAGAGACACATGGTTGTGTGTGTGATATTCTCTGCCTGGTGTTCCACGTTCAGGGTGGTCACAGGGTCCATACTGTGGGTGTCAACATCTGAGAAGATCATCTATATCTACCTCATATTCAGTGGAGAGAAACAGGCTAGTCTGGAGTGTCTGTTTTAGGAGAGGAGGAACTGCATCAGTGGGTGGCTAGATACTTCATGCAATGAAAGTGACTGTTCCCCTCTTCTGATGATAAAACCAGCAGAGGATAGTTAGTTCAGGTGTAGACAGCTACATTCTTGACTTCTTACGTCAAGCGAGATGAAAGTCAATAGAAAGCACATACAGTACTGTACTGGGAATTTATAATTAGGGAACATGACAAAGTTTACTCAGGACTTTGCATAAAGATACAAGTTATACTCTTCTGATTAATTTCTTTCACATCTTCTATCTGATTTAGAATTTTTTTTTTCAGTACTGGCTGAGCATGATATCATCACCTCTAGAAGGTTAAGCATTTTTTAAGTTTTAGTTTTTGGGTTTTTTTTTTTTTTACATCTGATATGGCCCAGTAAAAAAAAATTATCAGTGAGAATGGCAAGACTTAAGAAACTAGACCTACTAAGCTTCTGAAAGGCATTCATGATGTGCTAGTCATTAGCTATTTCCACTTATAGCCCATGAACTGCATTTATACTTTTCAAGGTTAGGATTTTAGGATAACTCAGCATGGAAGAAACTTCAGGAAGTCTTGTAGTCCAAACTCTATTCAAAGCAGGATGCCAGCACTGACAAGAAATACAATGTTTTATCCAGATTACTTAGTAGCTAAGCATTATCCTCACCATACTTAATGGATGTGCCATCACAGCCTTGATCCTAAATACATTTGTACCACAATTGCTTTCACATTGAGACTGATATCTTTACCTTTTAGACATCCTTTGAACGTTCTTCCTCAGGTTAATAGCCATTCTAAGTGATCTCTCAATTATGTAAATCAAGAGTCTTCAAAGGAAAGCTATTTCACTGAGGTAACTTGTGGCCAAAGAGCTGTTTCAAAGTAATGAAAAAGTTCTACTACTGTTTAACTTCATAAATAGCCACTAGCTACGACCTAGTGTTCCATCAGAGAAATCCACATAAGATCAAAATGTATTTTTAGAGAAAATCTGTTTAACTGAGAAAGTACAATTAGATCCTTCGTTTCTATGAGAAGCATGAATTTTAGCATCTGTGGGAATATAAACATTAAATGAATTACTTTTTTTTTTTAATTCTTTTTTTTATTATTTAAAGATTTCCGGCAGTTATTTCTTCTAACAGACTTGTTAGAAGAAACAAGTAAAAGTGAGGCATTATGTTTCAACTCACAGTGCATTTTAACTTGTTGTAGTCATTGACAGAACATTGAAATCAACCCATTTATTCATTAGAGAGTGACAAAAATAACTCAGCTGTTTATCTTTTCCTTCTATTAATAGATTCCCTCATTTCATGTTAATCACTTCTTTCAGGACTTGGCACCTTGCAAAAGAAATTTAGAATATCTCAAGATGTTTACTGCATTCTCAAAATAAAAATGAAAACATAATACCAATATCACTGTGTAGCAAGTCCCATGTAATGAGATTGGGGCATTTGAATCATCTGTAATGTACCCTGCCATTTTTTGATTAATATCATGAATGTTACAGTTATTTTAAGCTATGGCAATACATGCACATAGCTGCATATTCAGATATGTGAAGACAAAGGGTTATTTTAAGCATTTCTTGCTTAAATATATAGTTGGAAAGTCTTAATTGTTATTCTAAATTTGCATGATAATATTTAAATTTGGGTTGCTTAGTTTATCTGTTGATTGATTCTCAAAGGTGTATCCATTTGTAAATTTTTAGGATTCCCTTTCATTATTAAATGACTGACATTTCAGTAAGAGGATGAAATATTAAGCCATAGCAAAAACTGAAACAAAACCGGTAACACTGGCTTCCAGGATAAATCCTGTCCCCAGGGTCTTTTTGAAGAGTACTCTAGTTGTTGTCTCCTAAGTTGTTTATTGAATAGGTTTTATAGTAATGCAACAAATGAAACCACATAGACAGAATCCTATTTCACACAAATACTGAAAAATGAAATTAAAATTTCCAGTGTCATAGTTTATGATGATCTTATCCTGAATAAACTCATAAACATTTTATTCTGACGTACAGTTTATATGTTGCTGTCTCATATTCGGATTGATAGTTGACAGCAATGATGTATAAATTATGCATGCCAATTTACCAAACACCATTAAAAGAGTCTGGGTAATTTCAATAATTATATATTTAAATAGTATTATTAGCTCTGTCAAACTCAGTACCTGGATAGCATGTCAGTATAAAATATCTACTAAAGATTCAAAAGGTTCAGGATTTTGTATGGGGTTGGTGGCTGGATAGGTTCCAGCTTCCATTTTTGCACAGCTCATATCTGTAATCTGAATCCAGACATCATGTGTAAGAGTCAGAAAAGCTTTGATGTTGGCTGATCTGTCTAGATGCATGTTATATTTTTAGAGGGAAGAAGGTAGCAACTAAAAAAAATAATTACTTCTAGTAAATACTGCACTGGTGGCATTTATAATACTATCATCAAAGAACTAGAGAACCATTTTCTCTTTTATATTTCAACTTTATTTCTGGTACTTCTTATCTTACAAAGCTCCTCTCAAGTGCTGTGCCTGGAAATTGATGGTTTCCAGCTAGGGAGGAAAACCTCCACTGTATTACTGTTTACCAGCTTTACTTCAGTGCTGTCTAAAGGTCCCAGTATGTTTGATGTTGTACAAACACATAATAAGCGACTGCCATGGAAAACTTCTAGTTTATACAGACAAGGCAGACAAAGAACTGGACAAAAACCTGCCAACATTTTCATTTTCATAAATTAGTTCAGTGTTCGTGATACTGCATATGCACTGCACAGGCAGAGCAGAGCTAGCGTATGCACATGCAATTCAGCATTTGTCTGGAATTTCCAAAGGTCTGACAGATACTGCTGCTAAACAGCTGGATATCTACTTTCAAAAGCAGTAGGCTGCAACAAAGGTCGTAGAAGCAGCAGGTATGCCAAATTATTGTTTTAATTTTAAAACTTATTAACTCAGACATAGAGAGATTAAGTGATTCATTTTTCACTCTGAGTGAATCAGCCTGGACATGGGAAATAATAGTACAAAACAGTTTTAATTTATGTAATATAGTGGTTATTAATCTCAGAGTTTAAAACTATATATCCTCTGCAGCCATAATGCTTGAGCAATGTTCTATATATATTAATTGCATATCTACATAAAATGCTTGTACCCAGACAGCATTCTGATTTTGCCTTACAATATCCTTTAGAAGCCCACTGAAACAAATTTCTACATTATTCACTGCAAAAAACATATTTGTTTTTAATTTTCTTATTATTTATTATTTATTTATTTTTCCTCCAAGATTCATCTTCATTCATTATAAGACAACTTGCAAGTAACAAGAATAATTCAAATTAAGGAGTGTAAGTTACTAAGCCTGGAAACAGAAAGAAAACGTATAGTATGGAAAGCAACATAAAACATAGCCTATAAAGGGAAGGCAAATTATATTTTAAAATATAATGGCCACATATGCTGTGTTACAAGACAGCAATCAAGTGGGAAGATATTCTGTATGACTTACAGACTTTCAGCAACTATTGCCCTAGTAGGAAATTCTCAGGGAAACTCAAGAAATTTTCTTTTTGGTCCCTTCAGTTAATAAATGACCCTTTCAGAAAAACAGGGAGGATTGCTTACTTTGTGTGACCTGAGTGAAAAGCATGATAGTCAATGAAGCAGATTCACTTACCTTTTTCTTCTTGACAGTATCCCTCTGAAGTGTCTTCACATAGTTGACCAGTTATCCTAGGCACTGGAAAACTGGAAAGCACAAGGCTTCTCAAATTACCTATACATGATCCCTCTCTACTGGCAATATAATAACTCATCAACACTGTTTTCCTTTTTTTTTGGTTACTGGTTTGTTAATTCCTTAGCTACATTACGCTGTCAGAGAGAGTATGTTTATGAATTAAAACAAATGTTACCATCTATTGTCATCTGATAGCAATCACTCATAATTACTACACCAAAAGCCATTGTGCATCGACTGCAGAGGGCCATCTACTTTAGAGGGACAGAAATAACTTAAAGATTCTGTCTGCACCTAAAGAATCTCTTTGCGATGTACCAAAGTGCTCAGAGGCATTCTCACCAAACTGTGCCCCAACTCCGCTGAGGGGGGATACCTTTAAACACTGTTTTGACCACAACCAAACTCTTAATGTACTCTTATTGTCTGGTTACAGCACTATTTCCATCTCTAGTTTTATTGTACAGGGGTTATTATTTAGAATTACCAAAGGAACATGCAAACTTGAAAACAGACCTGCTAGAAACATGATCTGAAATGGTTCTTGATCCTTGATGGGCTGGTCATGCCCTCAACTACAGACATGCAAACCTCTGCTTAATATGCAAGGGCATGAAGAAACTTTCCCAGGTTTTCTGTAAATCACACTAAAGATTCAAGCTTTGTCCAGCCACTATGGTTTTTAAAACCATAGAACAGTCACTGATATTCTTTGCCTACCGTTCTCTAGGTGTATAAAATTAGGTTTTACTTGAGTACTACCGAATATATTTTCAGTCAGTTTTCATAACTTTCCTTAAGACTTCTTTTTTGGGTAGGAATAATAATCATACTACTGGCCTGCATGCCTGATTGGCTTCATGGGAACCTCAACACCAGGAACAGAGTCAGAAGTAACAAGCAGAATACACATAGCTCACAGGCTGATCCCCACCTCCCTCGTATATGATTACAAGTGTGGCTGTGGGCTGCTCCCCACTCTGTCCCCTCACAGCAGGAATATTTCTAAATGCAAATTTCTATTGAAAAGATAGTACAGTTATTCCACATGTAAGTATCTGCCTGCAAACACTTTCGCTCATAACCTTAACCACTTATATATATATGCAAACCAGAGCCAGCCAAGTCTGGGGCCAATAAATCAGGGAAGTTAGAAAACATTTACTGTATTGTACAATTAGGCCAAGGAATGATCAAAAAATCAGGTGGAGAGGACAGCATAGTATTTTTTCTGTGCTTCTTTTTTTACCAGTCTGCAAGTTTTGATGATTATTTTACATTTTTTATAACTATCATTCTTTTGGAACTGAAAACTTAAGTTGGAAGAAAAAATGTAAACATGGATGCAGATTATTCAGAGTGTTTATTTTTTTGAGGGTATTCTAGAAAAAGTTCCAGAAAAATAGCACACCACACTGTGATCATTTGGAAGGCACTCAAGATGAAAAATTCTTGGACTGTTTTTCTAAAATTCTCCATCTTCAGTGACTTCTGCTGTTCCTCGTACTTCCTCATGTGACGGACACTTTGGAATGAATGTTTATTGACTACTGAAGTCTAACTGGACTATTTCAGCTCTTTTAGAAAATCTAAAAGAGCTTCAACTTTAAAAGAACAGTTTGGGAGGGCAGGGAATATCACTGTCTCTGAGTTCCTAGTTTTTCAGGGAGCTGGAGTCCTAGTCCAACTGATAATTCAGTGGTTATCTGTGGGTATTTAGCATTGCCAGTAGTTGGGATATGCAGCCCTTCTACCTTGTGGGATATTTGTGGGCCAGTACTATTGGGATGAAAGGTGGGCAGCAGAAAGCCACACATCTTATTCCCAGGCTGCAGTGGAGGATGGAGACCTTTCCCACACCATCAGCCACTGATATTCAAAACAGAGCCTTCGACCTGTGCATATCATGTGTCTTTCAAGTGCGTCATACACTTACAGAACACTTTGATTAATTGTTTGTGCATACATTCATATATCCATATATGTATATATACAGATATATATGTATATAAGGATAGCAAATAGCTTTGAATAAGCAAAGGAATTTCTTTAGATAAATGAAAATCAATATATGCAAATATAGCAGCTAAGCTCAATTTCTAACCAGCAGACAGAATTAATGTTCAAATTATTTAGTTTTTAACTTATGGTTGTTGTAATTCTTGCATGCAACGAGTCAAATTTAGTATGGAAAGAGAACAAACCTGACTCTTATTCCCAGTTATTGGTTACAGAGGTATAAGGTCAAAAAGAGAAGAAAATAAAAAGGCAACAAAAATCCCATTTAGAAAGATAGGAGAAATTGTAAACAGTCAATGATTTAGTAAATAGAAAATTAAAAATTAATAGGGAAAGAAGTATTTGTAAACTTTTAAGAGAGTAAAAAAATAATTTAAAGCTATAAAAAGTTGCTTGGTATTATGGTGTTAACAAACATCCTGAAATATTGCAGGATATAATTTCAGGTAGGTACAAAACAGATTTAATTTCCCTAGAAAGTGAAGAGACACAGTCAGTTTCTTATCCAAAAGAGCCAGTCAGCTGTTACCCTGGATAAGCAATTAATAGAGATTAGGTCCTTTTCTTAAAAAACATCCATACTTCACTTCAATAGGTTTTCCTTATCTAGTAGCTCTTGAACACATGAAGTCCTAAAGAGAACTTAGTATTCATGTTCCACTTCATTTGTGAAATCAAATCGGAATTTACATTATTGATGAGAATCAGTTCCTCACTCGCACCGTAAATTAAAATCCAGTCAAGTAAAAAAGGTATTTTCCTTCCTGTGGCAATTTTTTACTATTCCTTACAAATCATGGGTCAGAGCCTACACTGAACTAAAGTCAGCTGAGCCTCACTGGCACAAGATCCATTCTGAACTAAATCAGCTCTACCTGTGGCTCTTGAATTTTGTCTTCTATTGAGAAATTGGACAGGAGAAGAAAATTCTAATTTGTTTCCTGTCTTACTAGTAATTAATCAACTATCATCATGTAGATCCACAGGACAGTGGAGGGAGAAAGAGAAACTAGGCCTAATGGAAACAAAAATACAATGTATTGTATAAGTAATCTGCCTAATTAGATAATTGCTCCAGAATGGAATAAACTGAGTGTTTCTCACAGAAAATCCAAGATGATTTTGTAGAGAAAAAAAACAAAACAAAACAACAAAAACCAAACCAAACCAA
>JAAGNO010022566.1:39956-68347 GCA_033439905.1 Ceryle rudis
AAAATAAAATTTTCTTTAATTAATAATGATGATCCTGCCTCTTTAACGAAAAACACATATTTTAAAAAAATTTAGAAAAGTATGAAAAAAAAAAAAAAAAAAAAAAAAAAAAAAAAAAAAAAAAAAAAAAAGGCTTATTTATTTATTTTCCTGATATCATTTAACTTTAATTCCAAAATCTGCATGGAAGTCTTCTGAAGTCAGTATGACTACATATGGCTATCAGTATTCTGTGATATTAATAAATGTAATATTAATTGGCTTCTTTTAGAAGAACAGCACCTGTGTGTGTAAACAATTTATTGGAAATTAATAGCAGACTGCAACTTTGCCCATTCTCCATGGATGATGACCTTCTAATAGGAGGGTTTGACATTTCTCTTTCACCATTTTGCCATGAGATAGCTTCCAGAGGTGTATCAAAAATACTATGGCCACTTGATGCAAAGCCCACAGCCAATACAAGATTATTTATCAAATAAGAAAGGAAATTATCCATCTTTAAAAAGTATCTTAATTTTGGAAATTTATTTTGACACAGGAAGGATTTAATACAATTTTATCATTGCACCTCCCTTAGGTAGTCTTAAGGCTTTATCATCAGCTCTCTCTTTCTGTACTTACTGCAAAGGGGCATTTCCAAGGTTAGTATTTTAGAACTAAGGTGACAGACTTGTCACTTAAATTTTATATTGACATATAAGTGAAAATTTCTTCGCAGGCCACAAACTCCCTCAAATTTAGCCATTTCAGTGTACTGGACTGATAGCAATGAAAGCAGTATCTGAACACTCTTGAAGAAAAGAGAAGGTTGGAAAGCTGGACTAGGTCCCATGTTGAGTTCTAGAACAGAGGAAAAGGTATCAAAGATGGAAAAGGTAGAGTATATGCAACTATCCACAGTAATCTTGACACTGGATGACATGAGACTGACTGGCCATTCTACATATAAAAGAACCACAACAAAAAACCCCAAACTCTCTTCCCTGGACACCAAGGGATGCTCACCCAAACATACTTGATTCTTGTGGCTTGACTCCATTGTGTTTGTCCATATGGTGCAAATAATGTTAAAAAAGGCCTTCTCAGTGAAGCTTCCATCTAGACTTAGTCCTCTCAATGTGCCAGGGTTTTCCTATTAGTTTTCTTTTTTCCAAGCAACGCTAAATGTGTTGCCAGTGGTCTGCATCAATGTAATCACTCCTATTCAGATGCTTGCTCTACAGCAGTGATGCTACCATAAAATTGCTAGTACCCTCTGACAGTTGTCTTCCTTTGGAACAGGAATATGTTCCTCCACGGCTGTGTGGTACATGTACACAAATATTGTCCATGTTATAACTTCAGTGTTATGTTAACCTGTGACAGCTGATGATGTTTTATCAAGAATTGCTTTAATGAAATTAGTAAATCAGTAAATATGTATTTCTAGGCACCAGAGACATCTGAATTAACTGGAAATTGTTAAATTAGTATGTTTACTGGGGAAAAAATGGTGAAATACATGTTTAACCTTTCTATATCCTGCTTAGTGAAGTTAAAGATCTCTACTCACAGACATACATTCATACATATATTCAACATTTTAAAGAACATTCTGTTGTGTGCATCTGCCATTCCTTTTCATTCTTATCTCTCAAAAAGAAAGATTTTCCAGAAATAAGAAACAGATGAGACGCTCTGTGTGTACACCAGTACCTTCTGCTGAATGGCTGCTGACCCACCAGACCTTTTGGGAGTGCTCTAGAAGCTATTTCAGAGGCTCAAACTGGCAGTACAACAAGTCAAATCCTTTTCTCAAAACACTAGTGATATGAACCAAAGAGAGACAACATCACCCTCAGAGACCTGGAGGATGGTGTTTCCAATATGGTTGTATTTTGCCTGTCTTACAGCTTCATGGAAATCAGCAGTGTTACACTGAACAGAAGTTAGGGTGACATATGGTATGGGTTTGTTAAATTATTTTTAACTTCTGTAAGCTATCTTGGTGGGCTGCCTTTTTAGCTTCTTTTAATACACACAAAGAGAGCTTTTGTAAGACAATGCTAATAATGAGATGAGATTGTCATATCTGAATGAACACCAGCATACAGTTGCAAAGGTGCAGCTATTTTGACCACAGCTGTCATGTTACACATGGTACTCTTTTATGATGAACTGCCTTCAATCTTAGGTTTTATCTTTCCTTCTGTTTCTTTTCTTTCCTGCTGTGGAGTGTTTTTTTTTACTCATTACTGGTGGGCAGGATTGTCCTCATTTTATATTTTACCCTCCTGCTGAGATGTAGTAAAATAAATTAGTTTAATACATTTTATAAAGGTAGATGATTTAATTTTCCCTTTGGTATGTCTGAAGATAAAACTGATTTAATAAATTGGTATTAAGATAGTTGAGTTTAAATGTTTCATGATTTTCTACCTGCTGTGGAAGATGTCAAGTACTTTAGTCAAATATTTTTAAAAATGCTGGAATCAATTTTTTTCCCTCATATTGCTGCCCTGAAGATACACATTTGGCACAGTAAGGATTTATTTCTGAAAATATGAGGGAAAAGTGTAGCCTGGTTGGTTTGATTGCTTTGATTCTAAGCTGTTCAGAGCTCAGAAATAAATTTCAACTGGGAAATACAGTCATTCTCTCAGAAATAAAGCTTTTCACTTCAGAATACCTTTATGTCTAGTTGCAATTTTTGCAGAGGTTTTTGCTGTTTTTACCTATAGGAGGGTTATGTACATCTAGATCAACAAAAGCCTGACAGCAAGATGTATATAGAAATCTAAGTCTTATTTCAATGGGGATTTACATGCTTAGAGTAGAAAAGCAAGCAATTCAGGTCTGAAAGCTTTTCATCTGTCCTGGCAAAATCTCTTGGTCAACGAGCTCCATGTAGCAGATGCTCAGTCACCACTCACAGGTAGCCACAGCAAACAATGTTTCAATGACAACAGTGCTATGAATGAAATAGATTCAAGAAGTCAGATACCCAGCTGGGGTAAATAATCATAGTTGCTTGACTTTAATGTCTCTATGAACAATTAACATCCAATAATATTTGTCCTAGAGAGAGAAGCAAGGATGCCACAAGTATTTTACACAGAAATTAATGTAACATTGCACAGGAGAACCGTTTTTAAAATATTATAAAAAAAAGCAGAAAAAAAAAAAAGAAAAATATGTCCTTAAGTATTTTTATCTCAAGTTCTCATATTGGTGTAACTTTCAGAATAAAATACACAACAGTAGCACAAAGAGTTGTATACTTTCTTTTGACTAAACAGGGGTATGTTCTGTGTCACTTAATGGCCTCATTACAATTTTTTGGGGGGTGAAAAAGGAGCCATTCATGTGGAAAAAAACAGATAGTATGGGAGGTTAGGTATATAATATTTATGCTCAAGCTCATCTACAGACAACACACTCTAGTGATGAGTTAACTAATGTTGGCAGTCTGCATCCATGCTCCACCAGCATTTAAAAATTGAAATCTGTAACACAAGAATCAATGAAGAACTATAACCAAGCAGAGAAAAAGAAGGAAAAAAAAAAAAAAAAGAGAAAGAAATCCATTTCAGTGCTGTCACTATTTCTTTCAATATTCTAAGATAACTTAAAATATCAGAGGAGACTATAAACTAAAAGCCTAATAGAAAAATCCTAGAATGGAAGTTTTCCTGAGGAAAAAATAGAGAAAACATAAATCATATGTGGCTTAGCATCTCAAATCATCAAGGTATTGTTTATTTGGATCTTCTTCCAACAATCATATCTAAGACACCTGATTGTATTTACAGCTGGATGATGGCTATGTAGAAATCCAAGTCATAAATAACTGCAGTCTGAAGTACAAGGTGTAGCAGCAAGTAACTGCATCACCAGAGTTCAGTTCTCATGCTTCTGTCAATGACTTTTTTTTTGGTAACTAATGGATACCAATTATATAAAAAATGCAAAAATAATTATTAAATACTCAACAACAGGTACTGATAAACATTATTTATATGTAGGCATGCAGACATTATAGGATGATCCTAAGCATAGTCTGAACTCTCCATATCTAATGATTTTATGACAGCCACCTTTATTTATACAAAGTAAATAATTCTAAATGTGTGTGTGCAAACATACAAATGACATATCTACTTGTTTTTATTTTAAATGCTATGGGAAAAAGAAGATATCTTTTGCCAAAATATTTAGCAGAGTATAATGACTTAGCAGTTATTTCAGTTTTCTCCAGAGAAATAGAAGATATTTCTTTCCTGAACATGACTTCTCTTCCCCACTAACAGTCTCCTGAGACATTTCTCTGCTACCAGTACCAAAAAGTCATAGATTTGAAAAGTACACTCCAAATTTTTCTACACCATTTGTCACACAGACTCTATTCTTGACCTTCCCTCTGTATCATGATAAATACATTGCACTGATGTTTTATAAGAAACTGAACATTCATGCTGTACTGTCAGTGTTTTAGCCTCCTTAGCTTTTCAAGGTTGAGTCTTGGGCCCATGACTGCTATCATCTTCACTCAGGACATCCCTGAACATTCCCACAATGGGATCCTCCTGCATCTTCCCAGCAGGAGGTCCAGTCTCTTGTGAGATGATCTGGCACGGACTTCTGTGGCTTTAAAACTCTATGGTATTTGTTTACAGGGAAGAGGTTTGAAAACCGTTAACATAAACAGAGGATAAATGACATTATACTCAATTAAAAACAGATAAATATAATTTGCTGTCATTAAGTTTAACCCTAACTATCTAACAAAAATATGTCAACAAAGCAGATGAGAAATTTTAGCAGCAATGCATGCTCTCTCCAGCTCCAAATGCATCTCTGCTGTTTCAACTCACCTGTTTCATTCTTCCATCTACCATTTTTCTTACAATAAGGGAAAATAAATTGCTTTCTGGCTTCTAAAGGTGACCAAAAGAAGCCTCTGAGGCATGTAATTAACATAATCTATTAATGGCACAAAAAGTGCACTGCAGATGATGTCTAGCTTCCCCCAAAGCAGTCCAATTGCCACTACTTCCTGACAAGGCAATACAAAGATAAAAATCCCATGCAGCAAACTCCATCCATCCTTACCATTTACTCAGCCACTTATACCAATTAAACAAATAGAACTCAGTCAGAAATTTGGTATTATGATAAAATCCAGATGGTAAGAAAAATGAAATAAGATCTCAGTGTATAATATCTTCTATATTCTCATAACATTGTTTTTCAAAGCACTCTATTTTGCAGCTGTTTTTTGGGTTGTTTTTGTTTTGTAACAGTTATTTTCTTACTCTGAATTCACAGGTGCTTATCCCTGGGCTTTAGCTATGGCTTGGTGGGTGGACTGAAGTTAGTTTTAAAATGTATAAGCAGCAAATAAAAACAAAAAAAAGCGTCATCTGGGAAACTGACATCCAAGGAACACTAAGATCAGATAGTTCAGTTTTCCTTCTGTGAATCCCAGAAAAAGGGCTGATTCTGTTTTTCTTAATCAGTTCTTTTCTCTAAAGTCAACATATTTTTAGATAAGTGCTTTAACACAGAACAAAATTACCTTAGGTGAACAACAAAAAAAATATGAAAACTAGCTTGATATTAGCAAAGCTTTTGACACCAAAGTAATTAAATGCTTTTTTAACATGGAAGTGCAAATCCAAATATAAATAAGTGTTCATTTATTTGCCCCAGATTTTAAAAGTAAAGTAAACCACTGGCCATTTTTCATTCTGTATCGTGTCATTCCTACTAGCATCAGGGAGGAATGAGTGTAAGTTTGAAGCAAATAATATTTTTGCATAATTCAAAATGCAATTTAGCTCAGTTTTTATCTTTTGTAGTGGTTGAACCAGAAAAGTAGAAAAGAATCTCAACTGCAAAGATTATTAATGGTTCTTTTTGCTAAACAGTCAGAGCTTGCAATTAGTTTATGACAACCAGAGAAACAGAAGCAAATTATAAAACTCAGAGCCAGGTCCATTTTAAAATATATGTCATTATGTCATCAGCTTGTGTAAATACTTACAACAAAACATTTCTCTATGAAACAATTAATTGTCATCTACCTTCTTAATCCTCTGGAAATAAATACATAAAATACTTTGAGATCCCTATTAGGATGTCTTTCCACTGGCTTCTATGCACACTTTAGGAGTACTGTGAGCACAGGTACCATGTACTTAAGACCATGTACTTAAGTGCCATTTGTGGTGGATGCTCAAAGGTAGCACCTAAACTAGCAACTATATGAAAATTAATAAAGTTGATAGGTAAATAAATAATGAAGTCTAATGCATATTGCAAGTTGAGTTATTTCTTATTAGTATCTAGTTTTGTTACTCATTATACCAAAGTGTTTGTCTTATTTTTTTCTGCCCTCTTTTCTGTGCAAGATTACTGTTCAGCAACAAGAAGCTTGTCAAGAGTCACATAGGATGGCTGACGGACAATATAAGACATTATTAGTCTTATTACATAGTAATCATCTTCCCTATTTCTCACTGTTCTGGTATGGAAAATATTTACTCATAGAAGTTTTGATACTGCATAGTCAGTAAAAGAGCTCACAAAAAAAGTTACTTTTCTCAGCACAGTAACTCTGCAATAGAAATGTTCATCTTTTATTCATTAGTTTTTAAACAACCTCATGTATAACCCCATAATTTCTCTACCTGGGTGTTTCTTATCTACCTGTGCACTTTAATTTTTCTCTGTATTATAACTGAAGGAAGACACTTGATTTTGGCAGGGTTGCACAATTTATAAATCAGAAGCTGGTGTAATTCTTGGATTTGCTTCCTTGCAGTGTAGCTAAGGTTGTTTAACCCAGGCAGGCACATGGCTACATTTCCCTTCCTTCGGTCTCTCCCTGCCCCAGGCAGAAACAAACAGCAGATGAATTCCCTGTTTAACATACAGAGATAGGGAAATTTGCTGCTAATTACAGTGGTTAGAATTCCTAATGGGTAGAAGAGGAGTCTCCAGAGCCCACCCCATTCCACAGGCAATTCTCTTAGGTTGTTAAGTTTCCTTGCTCTTTTTCAGAAAATTTCTTAACAAAATTACTAGCAGCCTTTATCAAGCTGATATTGTAATTACTTTTGGGAAACAAATGGTATCTGAGGAAAAAGAAAACCACACTTCCATGCTTAATTTAGTAATGGGAAATTTAGAGAGAGCAAGCTCTTAATAAATTCTCATCTCTTTCACAAGTGGGATTAAATAGTCCAGTAAAAGCTTCATTTGGGAGGTTAATATTAACAAGCAGAACTATGACCTTAAATCCTAGTGCCTTTACTCTTAGGAGTCCTGAAAATGTTTGACCACTCACATAAATCTGGGGTAGAGGACTGTATGCACTCAACTGTCTCAACATTTCACTGCATCACCATCCTCTCCTCTCTGTAGAAGTAAGTTACTTCTCTTTTCATGTAGAGACTCTCATTATGGGTGAAAATGAATAAATAAATAAATGAATGACACAGAAATAATTAATACAGAAAATTAATAAAAAGAACAATCTGAACTCCTGTGCTAACCTTCCTCTCTCTTCTCATGCTAACTGTAGGGAGTGTGGGGAATTAATTCTTTGTTTTCTCATAAGCTTGGACAATACTTAATGAAGAAAACTGTGTACTTAGTCTTAGAAAATCAAGCCTAGGAGCAAGAAAGGCAGGATCCCACTACGAAGTATAACAGAAGAATTCTGCCTGACCACACACCCTTGGAGCAGAAAAGCTGTAAATCTTTCCTGGTTTTCCTTTGGATTTGAAATGCTATATATCCTGTGATAGATGACATTTGTAATCATTTCCATAACCTCTACCCCTCAATACTTCTTAATGTAGAATTAAACAGATGCTTGTATCCTTTGACATTTTTTATTATTCCAGTTTAAACTTCAAACTCCTGAATTGTTGATGCACATTGCAACAGTAGATGAAGTACAAGAAAATGCAAACGTCCTACAAGGAGGTGTTGGACTTCATAAATTGCAAGCCTATTGACTGGCAATTATATGTTTAGAGTGGATCTGAGTAGAGCCCTAAGTCTCCTCCCACTGGCATTAAGACTCTAGTTCCCATTTCTTTATTATGAATGCAGTCCAACACTGGTTTTGTAAAAACCCATTCACAAATTAATTCTGGATGCTTGCACATAATAATTTCATGAAGCTGTATTCTATCAGAGTGCAACCATCTCACTCACACAAACTTAGCTACACTAAAATCAACTGAAGCTGTAAGCCCTCTCATTTGAGAAAGATGATGCTAAATAAGTACTGAGTACCAGTTCCGAGTCCTTCCTAGCATATATTTAAAATACTGACCTCATCAGAGCTATGCTGATTCACAGCAGCTGGGTGACTCGCATTTTCTGGTTTTAAGTGTTACACAGGGAGATCTGTAGCAACAGCTACTGCATCTCACTGGTAGGGCTAAAATTAAAGTGGGACCTTGTAGTAGCTCTGGGACAGTACTGACCTTACATTTGCAAGTTCACAATCGTATAAAAATGCTCTAAAATGTGCCAGAATGTGACATTGCTGTATTACAGTATTTTCCAAAGATTCTTCATAATGGAGCTAGGATACAATTAAATGATTAAAAAGTACAACAGAAATTACCAGAAATAAACTGCTTAATTTTACAGTGACTGTCATATTCAGTGCAAAAATTTCCTTTTTGTTTTAAATCAACCATTGATCTTTAGACATGTTGCTGTTGTTAACAAAGGAGAATAACTAGTCTTTACTTTAGTGGGTTATTACATAGTCATAACCATAAAAAGTCAAAGCACTTGCACCTGAAGTCCTGGGGAAAAATCCTATACTTGCATATCTATACTGATAAAACCCAACACATCTGTTCATAGACACAGACTATATGTAGGGCAACAAAGTAGAGCAGAGGAAAATGAATTGCAGGAGAGAGTGAGTGATTTTAGGATTGTTGTTGTCAAGATATACTGCAGCTCTCAGTACTGACAGGTGAATTTCTGGAAACTTGGTTATAATATACAGTAAATCTAAAAGCTTAGTCAAAGATCATAACACATTTGTCTTTTATCTGCACAAAGGGTTGAAATTCTTATACAGCCTCTTCTGCTTAATTTGGAGAGTGTGAGATGATTCAGGAACAGTCTTCTTAACCATTAATTTTCTGTAACATGTATATTCTCTGTATGTAGTTGGAAGTGTAGAAGCATTCAAGATAGAAAAAAAAAGTTTTAAATTCAAAAAGTTGAGCTTATGATTTTATTCACTAAACATTTCAATTATAAAACTGTTGATGCCTTTGAATACTGAATGATGCCTTTGAATACTGAATGATGCCTTTGAATCTCTTCAAATTTCTTCTGTAGAAATTTTCTGAAATGCCTTTAATATAAATGAAAATTAGCATCTTAAGTGTCTACCCTTGCCTAAAGAGATGAGATTATATTTTTTAAAATAATTACTAATTTTTAATCAGAAATACTTTGGGTGTGATCTATCATTTTAGTAACTGCAGTTTTACAGCACTGTATCTTCATAGTTGTTGAAATGATCAGAGTAACATCATGGCAAACCATTCTGAAAGTATTTTCCATTTAAAAAATCACAAATATTTTAAAAAGTGCTTTAAAATCCTGTCTTATATTCTCTGTTCTTAGAAGAATATTGCCAGAATGAATAACTTGGAAATAAAGGAGCTGAAGAGAAGCCTCTGTGTTACTTCTGCATTATTTAGTTCTAGTGTAGTGGTACTAATGAACTAATAGCTACCACCATATAAGGAATACAATGCTGAAAAATCCTATACATCAAGGATTTATCAAATGTTGGAGGAGAAATAAGGAGGTGGAGTTGATTTACACTTCTGCTGTAGCATTCAGGAAAATGAAGTGGCTTGCATGTGCTGGCATTTCTTGATTGTTTCCAGCTACATCGGATACTACAGCAATGTTTACTGATGGAGAAGAGCTTTGTTCCACATCCTTACCGCTTGTCTGCAAAGGAATGGGATTGTATGAGGATTTGTGGATATAGAGGCTTGTTCAACAGGGAACCAAACTGCTCAGCAGACAAAACACTTCTGCAGTGACATGAGCTTTTAAATCCATTGCTTCCACTGGATATAGGCTGTTCTCTTTCCATCCTATTTACTGAGGGTGGTTTTGAGTACAGAGCTGCCAATGTTTCTGCCTTTCCAGTGATCACAAATCCAAATCCTTGTCCCTCCCAAGTGACTATTCCTTGAAAATTAAAGACGAGGATATCTCTTGTGAACAGAGGACAGTAATACTACAGAACTGCAGATAACATGACAAACAAATCCAGTTCCATGAATCAGTGCTATTGTTAGCTTGGGCTCAAAGAACCACTAATGTCATGATTACCTTTCACCCATCATCAAGAGTATAATACCAGTGACTTTTTGACACTTTCTGAGGGATGAAAAGTGCTATCTAAACCACAGATTTATTCCACCTTAAAAGCAGCAGTGAGTGGTCTTTAAGTCAGTGTTCAAGCTAATGAAGTATGAGCTTAAAATATTATGTTATGGTCTAAGATCCTCTTTACGCATCCCTTTTTCTTACTAGTTTTCAGTATAACATCATACTGTATAGAATAACATTAGCATACCTAAAGCCAAATCACATAACAAAGACATAAAATTATCTAGAAAGTAAAGCCAGCATTCAGAGTAGTTTCCCAATTAGCTGCTTCTACTTTATTGGAAATACAAAAATTGTAGATAAAAAATCCAAATAAAAAAATCCAAGTCATAGCAAGAATCACAAGAGAGGAAAGCAGATGAAAGGTTAATAAGCTGTATTTGAATTTAGAGTATATCCTAGATGTAATTTAGAAGACCAAATTTAGCAGCTTTCACTGCCTATGCAGTCACTGGCAAGACAGAAGTGTCTCCAAGAGGCATTATGCAGCATCCTGTACACTACAAAGAATTGTCCTGTAGATGACAAAGCCTCCTCGTTTCACCAAAGTGATACTGCTAAAGATTCTATTAATCATTTGTCCACTGTTATGAGTAAGGTGTTATTAAGAAATGCATTAAAATTAATAATTTAAATATGTCACAATACTATATGTTAATTATTGTCCTTACTGGGTCCCTAGGTAACTTTTTCTCTTTTGCTCTACTGCAATACTATACACTGAAATACTCATATGACTGAATTGAAAGATAACTCAAAGGCTTACCTAGGTAAGTAAAGTGCTTCTCACTGACTTTAAGGGCACTGGGATCATCCATCAATACATGACTTCATGCATTCAGTATAGGGACTTTTTATAAGATGTGATCTAATTGTGTTAATGTTACCAGGTTATTAAAAAATACTTGCAATTATGGTAAAATATAATTAATTCTTTTTTTTTTTTTTCAGTTTTTTTTCAGGTGTACATTTTAGTCATCAGTGGTAGATTTTACCAAATAGTCAGATACAAGTAGCAGTAAGCCAAAGACATCTGTTTTATGTGCTCTTCAGGCACTTTTAACACTGAGAAATGGAGAAAAGGTGATTGATTTCCAGAATATGAAATGCTATTAAGGAGATTCTGATCTTCATCATGTGACTTATTTCTCATGACATTAAAACAAATAATCCAATCACACTGGAGCTGTAACAGCAATCATGTGATGTCCATCATGGTAGATGTGAGGTTCCTATCCCCATAGCAACATCTGTAGCGCTTATGCTAATCACTTTAAATTAACCTTGATATGAAAAAACGCCCTAGGGATACTGATGTTGTTGTGGCAATTCAGATGAGTAGCATGATTTTCTAATAGAACTCCACAGCTAAAATAAGAGTGATAATGAGATGTTCTGTTAGGACTTTTTTTTTAATATGTTTTGGTTAAACCAAGACATTAGTACTAGCATCAGGATAATTATAAGTATCATAGATAATGAGCTGTCTTATTGATTACTGCCCTTTCATAGCCCACTGTAGTTAATTTAGAATGTGTACACAAATCGAACAATTTTAAAAGTAGGAAGCTGATGTGGTATCTAAGCCCATACTTTATTTTTTAATAGTTCACGTCTTCTCAAGTGATAGTAAAACAAGTCCAAAAGTGTCTAAAGTTACCTTTGGCAAGATCCATGCACTAGAAGTGCTAAGATACAACTCTGTGGGACTTGAGTCTAGCACAAGAAGGAAGTCTTCTGATTTTGAGTTGAACTTCTATGGTGAAAAGTCATCAGTTTAGAAGAGCAGGTATGAACTGTTTGTTGCATAAGGTGTTTGTTACTCCTCAAATTAAAGACTTTTGAGCTCTAATGAAAATTTTATAATGAGTCTTTGCACAAATGCACGTGTCTTTACATGAGAAGTAGGTATCTGAAGAGTGTGATGGAAGATGCAGGCTCACACGTATAGCAAAGCGTATCACTAACAGAAATATGAGAAAGACTCATGGAGTCCAACTACAGAATGGTTTCTAATACTGAAATGCAAGGTACATAGATAGGTGCAAGGTAATAAAATATTATCTGGAATTAAGGAATTAAACCCAAATTTGTTCATGTGTGCTTTAGCTACCTGGAATTCATCTAGCTTTGTTTTTGTGGTTTTTGTTTTTGTTTTTGTTTTTGTTTCATTTTGGGTTTTTTTGTTTGTTTGTTTTGTGGGTTTTTTTTTGTTGTTGTTGGTTTTGGGTTTTGTTGGTTTTGTTTGTTTGTTTGTCTGTTTGTTGTTTGGTTTTTGTTTGTTCGTTTGTTTTTTGGTTGGTTTTTTTTAAATCAGGTCCTGCAGCAGACCAGTGGCTTTCTGGTAAAGGTGGTGTTGAGGAGAGGACCATTGAAGGCACCTCAGACAGCTCTGGAGTTCCCGGAGAAAGAGCTGGAAGGAGCCTGCATTGAGGCACCCCTGGGTAGCCCTGCTACAAAACCACAGCTGGGGTGACCCCAATGCGGGGGGGCTCTAAGTGCCTAGCCCTGTCTACAGCTGAGCTCACCCCATCCCCAGTCCAGCCTCCAGGCCACCTTCCCTATTTTTTAATTTCCTTCCTTATAGTTATATTTTATTGTTTATTTTACTACATAAAGTTTACAGGCCTATTTTTCACAGTAGCTTTTAAAATATGATGCTGTGGTATTCTACTGCCTTCTTTTATGGCAGCTAGTTTTAATTAGAGAAGGGAAGTAGCAGTATCATTTGTCTACCAGAATAATGGTTACTTTTCTTTCCATGAGAAAATATAGCTACTTTGAAATACCATCTTGGTATTAGGTTAACAAGGGAGTGCAATATTAGGTAGGGTAGTATAACAATTACAGCAATCCAAAGTAAATTTTTTTTCTTTTTGGTTCTTCTTCCATATCACTAGCCTTGGAGCAAGCAAGGCTATTTAATAATTCTATTTCTACCCCAATAATTCCATCCTTTGGAATTAAAATTGATTTTCTGTTAGCTTATGAAGATCCAGTGTTGGCTCTCTTTTCTCTGATGTAAAGCCAAGCGAATGCTGTGAAGCCTCTCCATAAACTTCAGTGGACATTAAGTCAACACCTAAATACGCACCAGTGACAATGACAGAAAACTGGTACAGCAGCATTTTGCCTGTCAGTAGGGACTCTCAGTATAAGAAAGCAGTGCCAAAGTCTTTTTATATTCTAGCCATTGAGAAAGCAAGAGGCACACTGTGAGTTGGAGTTATTTGTTGTTAACGAACCATCACTGTAGCTTAAACCACAAACTTCAGTAGTGAATTTACAAAATCAGCAACAATGCCCTGGAGCTGCCACCCGAGTAGACCTGAACTGCCAGCCAAAGCCCCCGTAGTGCTCTCCTCCTACTGTGCCAACAAACTGTTGATATGACTGAAGCCCATGCTGCCCCACTGCAGAGCCATGCCACGTTTGAAACTTCACATTTTCTCTGTGCCCATGGTGTCTCAAAACAGCAAATTTTCCACAGAGGAGCGCCAGCAGTGTGTAAAATGTTTTTCATTCATATGTACCTCAGCTAGCAGTCTCTTGTGCAGCAAAGTGGTCATTTTGCACCACCATAAAGAAATTAACCACAGTCTTACACATTTTCTTCACAACCACACCCCATGTGCCTTGACAGTGATCACACCCTGAGCTGGTAACTGCTGTTTATGTCCAGTGTGGCTTTTCCAATTAAAAAACCAAAAAAATTTTATTTCCTAAAAATGTCTACAATTTCAGGACTGAAATTTAGGTAATGTTTCACTGATTACATGTATAAAGAAAAAAAAAAAAAAGCACAGGTTTTAACTTAGATTCCATTCCCTAGGTATAAAAAGAGAAAACTTTTGGCTTTACCTGGCTTATCTTCCATTTCCTAGAGAAAAACAAACAAAAAAAAAACCTAAACCCAAATATTTATAACTACTAGAATAATTATTAATCTTCAAAGGAAAATTTCAAAACTGCAGTTTTGTTTCTTAATGCATACAAATAAAAGATCATATATTTGATATATAAACCAAGCTCTGAGATTTAAACTGCAAACTCCTTGGATCCAAGAACTGATCACATTTATCTATAAAGCACCAGACATACTTCCCACATCTATAAACAGCAAAGTAGTAATAGGATCTCTCAGAGGACTTACAAGAATGGTTTTGTTTTGTTAGTTTTTTTCCCTATCAACTTATGATAAATGAAAGCTAGAATAACTGAATTCCTTCCAGAAAACAAAGTGCATGTTCTCACAACAAAACATGAAAAAAAAACCCCAACCAACCAACCAACCAACCAACCCACCATTTTAATACCAAAAGGGTTGTTTGTTTGTTTGTTTAATAAAACGCTTCCAATGATTTGAACTCCTTCCTACATGTGGGTACCAATTCCAGTTCCACAGAAGACTGGCAAAATGTCTTGTAATTCTGAATAGAGCCTGGATCTAAATAAAAAAAAAAAAATTATTGTCTTACGTGGCAAGCCTAGAATTGTGCAGATGTTGATGTGGTTTGTAAAATGAAAATATAATAAAAAAAGTCATTCAAATTATTGTTCTTAAGGTATATCAGCTTTTTGTAGCATTTTTACTTCTCCAAGCATACAAAGCATTCTCCTTTCCCTCCTTGCTCATTACCTACAACACGCACTCTCTGATAGATGACCTTTTAAAAATATTGATAATGCCACCATTGCTACTGTGACCTGCCAGAGGGACTGTCTAATTTGACAGGAATGAGAGATTTGCCATGACTGACACAGTAAATAAATTTTGTGAGAAGAACGTGAATGTATGTTTACTTTGGCTTCAGGCAGACTCTTTTATTTGAAGTGAATGCTATATGAAGCAGTGTTCAGTACTTTTTAGTGGAGTTTTTATTCTCAAGTCCTTCCTGAGACTATTGTGTTCTGGAAAATATGCTCGTGCCTCATACAAATAGTGGTAGCAAGGCACGAATTAGTAAACAAAAAGAAATTTTGGAAAATCCATCTCTAATTTGTGTGTATATTCTGAATGTGTATGATCCTGGAACTCTTTTTTCCTGGGTGATCACTGAACTGCTGACAGGTCAGCACTTAGGATGCATTAGTGTTTGCAAAAAATGGTCTGCAGGAGAAAACATCACTGTGTGCATTGTTCGCGGTAGAGTGAGAGAAAAGTAATTGCAGGTGAAAAAGTAGGACAGGAAACCATAGACAGCAATTTTGCACTGATATTACTGATGATGAAAATTAACCAGTTAGGTTTTCTTTTATGTTTTTCTTCTGTTTTTTTTCTTACCGCCATGAAAGTGACATGGGCTGGTAAATTATTGATCTTGATACAGGGGAAACAGATGTCAAAAAGTCTGTCAAGACCATCCAGCAACGAAAGTAGGTAATTTGTCAAGACAGCTAGTACAATTTTCAATAAATACATACACAGAAGATAAAACCTCAGAAGGATTTATATACAGGGAACAATTTCAATTTAAGTGCATCTTGCAAGCCCTTTCCTGAAATGGGAGTAATTCATACTGCGAGAGTAGAAGTTTCAGATCATTACAGTAAGAGAGATGAAATATAAAGGAATAGTCTCAGCCTCACTTTAAGTCCGTCTTTAGAAATACTAGCCAAATCACTTACTTCTACGTGCTGCTGCTTCCTGCAGTAGCCTTTACTACATCAGCTTTGCATCACACAGAGCTAATCTTTTGGATAGACAAGGCTTTTTTGCTTAATATGTACTAATATAACCATTCAGAGTTACACTCAGGCACTAGAAAATCTGGTGAAGATTTTATTCCTAGATCAAACAAATTGATATTGCATGGCAATTATTTATGCTTTATCTGATCTCTACATGGTGCATAATAATCGCATATGCTCTTACTCAGTATGTTGTCACTTGAATTACCAAAAGGATAGGTCAGAAATAGTACAGCTAGAGAGGGAAATACATTTATCTGTGTCACCTTCACACCATATGTATCATTTTATTATTATTTACTCAACTTTTCTAGTTCTTGCTAAACTCCTTTCTGCAGATGTTGGAATCGCTGTCAGAAGAACAGCACACAACACAAGATCCTTCTGCTCTCCAGCCTCTCACACCATCAACAAATTACAGCAGTTACTAAGTACATGCTGGAATGTTAATTGTATCCTTAATGGGAGCCCCAGCACATGTGGTTTTTTAGCTTCACTTTTCTACAGATGTAGTGATCAAAAGAGAATCTCAATTTCTAAGACTAAGTTCCTTTCTTAAAGAAAATCAACCAGGAAGGCAGATGATGAGATTATCAAAGGAACAAATAACTAGGTCTCCAAAATGCTTGAATTATTTTCCTTTGATATGTCAGTGTGGAGAAAATAAAGGCCATATGAGATGGTTCAGCAATATATGGGCCATTTGTAGGATGATAACAAAATTTTACCTTTAAACTGTTATTGACCAAAAAAAAAAAAAGGTTTATTTTATGTGGCAAATCCTTTTTTAATGATTTTTATAAAGAAATCCCCCATTTTTTTCCATGCTTTTCATTAAACCTAACAATTATGTCAGGAAGAAAATATTTTTTTTGAACATTATCAAATAAGACATATGAAACCCCTGTCACATATCCTATACTTGCTTTTTGAGTACATAAATGGAGATGTATTTCCCCATAGTATTTAGGATCTAGGTACTTTTATAAACATACATTCTCTCTGACTCTGTATTTTTTCAAAGAGTTGACCCATTGAAGAATTATCTGTGAACTCTTTCCTACATCTTTTTGAGTTTGTTGTCAGATATGGCAAACATGAGGTGAGAACCTCATGGATTCCACTCACCTATAAACAACACCTACTGAATGTATATGGATATATAAGAAGAGCAATAGGACATTGAAGAGCTGTTACTGCTATTTCTACAGACATGAGAGCCTACAGATAGACTCCTGCTTGGAGTGACAAAAATTCTTTCCCTCTGGCTAACATTTCCAGTTCTGGTTTTGATCATTTTGGTTTTAACTGTAACTAGCTATTATTTGATGTTATCTGGAAAAAAATCTTTTGAGGTAGAAGCACTGGATGGCAGAAAGAAACAAAACCACAGACTGGAAGATTAACCAGCATATTAAACCTAAACACATATGCAGAAAAAAGAGGGTCAGCCTGGTTTTAGTTGTCCCTTAGCTTCCTTGTCTTACTTTAATACATACACCTTTGAATCACTATAACATCCTGCAATGCAGAAAGAAGACAGAGGAGTGTGCATGCTAACAGCACTGCATGTTCAGGGTTGTACTGCTCATTTAAATATGTGGAGATGTGAAAGTTACCATTGAAAATACTTTCCATGTGAAACAAGTTCATAGTGTAACTGACTGTAATCCAGTTAGGCAAGAAGCTACCTGCTTTCCAGGATTACTGTCTTGTGGTCATCATGAGCAACAAAAAAAGCCACAGAAGCTCAGAGATATTATGGATTTCTGATGAATAACTTTAGGATCACACTTCACTTGACTAGATAGGCAAGCAAACAGACAATTGATGACCATGTGGTACCAATTGTGATTATTAGATAAAAACGGTTAGCAACTTTTTTTTCCTATTAGATAGGAAGACTCAGAGTTCAAAGTTCATGCCTGATCAGCACGAATGGTGCGAGATATACAGTATGTGTAAATTGGTCTAGCCCACTTAACCTAGTAGTATTCCACTGAGGTTATGTAAACAGAGACATTCAGTCCATTCAAATGACTTCTCTGCCATAGTGGTGCAGGGCAAAGACAGGGATGTGAAAATTTCTGAAATGTTGTTGTGGGTGTCAGTCTCTTTTCTAAGGAAACAAGTGATAGGATGAAAGGAAAGGGCCTCGAGTTATGCCAGCAGGGGTTTCGATTGCATAGTAGGAAAAAATTCTTCATTGAAAGGGTTGTCAAGCACTGGAACAGTCTGCCCAGGGAAGTGGTGGAGTCACCATCCGTGGAGGTATTTAAAAGATGTGTAGATTTGATGCTTAGGGACATAGTTTAGTGGTGGACTTGACTGCGCTAAGTTAACAGTTGGATTCTATGATCTTAAAGGTCTTTTACAACCTAAAAGTTTCTATGATACTATGATTCTATATATTTATGGATTTAAAGGCAAAAAATGAAAGGTTTAACATGTTTTCCTGCATCTTTAGGATCTTTGAATTAATGAAAAAAAATCAGCCTTAGAATTTTAGGAACTGGATTTTAAATTTTCCAGCAATATTAACATTCAGCCATTGTAAGAATAATTGTCATAATGTTCACATCAGTATCCTATTTCATATGTTAATAGAAAAATGAAGAATAATTAATATGTTCTTTGGACAGCATTTTCAAAAGGATTCAGTAAGTTGCCTAATAGACTAGGTGACTTCAGGAGAAGATTGTTAGATCAAACCTCTGAAAAATACATTACTTATGCCACCCTTTTTTACCTTCTCACAGCAACACGCAGGGAATGAAATCCTGTCTATGGAAACTTTGCTATTGACTTCAACAGAGATGAAATGGATTCTACCATAAGCCATTTATGTTCAGGGAAATAACGTGTCAAATAAAAGGAAATGCCAACTACTGAATTAAATTATTTAAGAAAGCGGAAGTGTTACATTTTTCCTATTTATATATGTATGTTTGTGGGGTTTTTTGTTTGTTTTTTGTTGGTGTTTGTGTTTGTTTTGGGTTTTTTTTCCCCTTATGAGAGAAACAATATAGGAGAAGAAATATTTGAATGGTTAAGTTAGGGCCTGGTTTATCTCTGGTCTCTCAACAGACAGGGATGGCAGGTAGGCTCAGGTTGTCTGAATAAAACTGTCACAATGTGGGATGTGATGAGAAGAATAGGGAAGACCGCTTCAGGAATATTTCACTACTGGCTGTTTGACTGCAAAAAACTCTTGCCACACTCTGCCAGAAAACGGTCGACAAAATTGCTAAGCAGCAGAGGAGAAAGTACTGATGAAAAGGTTTATATCTGGAACGACATGCAAAACATATTTATGAGAAAAAGAAATCAAAGCTTGGGGAAAAAAAATATCCTAACATTTAACATCCTCACATTTTAAATTCAAAGATGCTCCTCAAGTGAAAAAAAGCTCCTTAAGGGGAGGAAGGAAATTGGTCCGCCTCACTGACAGGCAGCCTCTGATTTTCCCTGTCACACAGCTTCAGGTATGACAGAGGGATCTCTAGGAAGCCCTGGAATGTAGTCTTGTGGAAGTCATCTGGCAGAAACAGGGGGTGTGGGGTGGCATTATAATTTTTATCAGAGGTCATTAACACTGTGATAATCTGTCACTGATTGAAACCAGAATTGTTTGCATTAAGTAGGTTTTCTACCAGCATATGACGAGATGGACAAAAATTAGTTCTATAAGGGCTTGAACAACATCTAGAAACTACAAAAGCTTCTAGCAATTGCCAGTTCCCCGAGGAAGAAAGCACTCATACTGCAGCTACGCCAGGCAACTCACCGCTTACTCCTTTGCTGACAGGGCTGAGTACTGTTCAGGTAGGTCCCTTACTACTCCACATCTGCAATGGAGATGTAAGGAGAAGGAGACTGAATGAGGGAATGCCTTGTATATGAAGTCCTCTAATGCACTAAACTACTTGACTGCTAATTAACTGATAAGAAATGTGAACACATTTTTTAAAAGTACAAAGTAATCAATAGACATTGAGCAGCTTCTAGTACCTTAACCTCATTCAGATCAGGTGAAGCCCAATACGCTTTCCCAAACTAAATGGGTTGAGTAGGATTAAGTAATTTTTACATGTTATATATCTACATGACTCATAATGAATATTAAGAAAACTCTAAATGCATAGTTTGCTTGCACAGATCCTTACTACAACATTGTGTGAACTTTTTATGCAATAATGAGCTTTCGCCTTCCTATTTGTCAAAAATAACTAAAATAAAAATATTGCTAACCAAACACTATATCATGTAGCCTCACTTATATCTTCTATCTGAGAGATAACTGTACTGTACTGGATTTCTCTTAAAGGAGGAATGGCCAAAGTTAGGAATTTCTCTCTTACATTCCCAGTTTGGGACAAAAAAATCCCAATAGATAGGCTTTTTAAAAAATTAAAAGTTCACAAATCTTGTACGTCAAAATGTTTTGCTTTGATTCAGTTTAGTACCACTGACTGAACACTGAGTTTGGTGCTCATATGTTTCTTCATATGCTAGGCTCTTTGATCAAATGACATCTCCTATCCTGCATCATCTTATGACAAATTAATTTCCCTCAGCCAGAGGACAGATGTAGCATAGCCAGCAACCTTATGCAGAATCATATGGACATGAGGCTCCTAAACTGCAGTTCACTAGAGACACTCTGGCAGCTCCAACAAGTATAAATTTCAAGTGAAACTGACTGAGACAGAACTTTTTAACTTCAGTTCACACAGAACAAAATAAAGCAATCACTTCAAAATTGACATTTTCCCACAGAAAGCATCAACTTCAAAAGGAAACCACATAATCACAGCAGAAAAACAAAAGTTCTGATTAGTTTTACTAAAGACATTATAAATAAAACTGCAAAGTATTATCTCTCACTTTTGCTTCTTCACAGATATATATCTGCATCCTGATAGATATATGTGCTACTGACCTTTTTCTACAGTGTCAGTTTCTACTGGGACTACAGAACAAAGTTTATTGATGAGTTTTATTTCCTAGTGATGAACTGTAAATAGAGTAACAGGTATTCCTATTTCTCCTCTTCTTTGAGGAAGGACAGGCTCTGATTATAAATGATCAACTGGACTTCTTGTTTACTGGTTGATAACTTCAATTTGAGAAATCACTATCAAATACCCAAACAGAACCACCAAAAATAAATTACTACCTACACTAGTACTGTGGATACTTGAAGATTTGTAATGTATTTATTACAGATCTCTTTAAGACTGTAAAAGCATTAAAGTATCAAAACCATCATAGTCATTTGTTTACTTAATTTCGAGCTGAACTCTGTAAATGCCAAAGGAAAAATGACCTTTGATCTGTTTATCAAAACACATTAGCTCTGGGAACATATCTTGCTGGACTAACTCCAGTTGAAAATTACAAAATATATTTTAGCAGACAGACTCAAGGTCTGGAAACAATTTATTTTCTTTTCCCTGTACCTTTATGTGTTTATTACCTATCCTCTTCATATGATTATACCATCATCTCATTAATATTATACTGTGGTTTTCATCTTCCTTAACTTCATAGTACCAACTCCACAGTTGCCTTCAGGCCATAGCCCTAAATGTCCATTTCAGATACTGGGAGTATCTGTCATGCGGTAACACTTTGGCTTTGCCTCCTTTTGTCCTTTCACCCAAGGACCTAACTAAGGAAATCATCCACAAGTAAGTTAAACCAATCTTTAGGCTATCTCAAGACACAACAGGTTTGAGGAAACAGTAAAGACAAGAGTGGGGGAATATCTTTTGTAGATAAGTACATACAAAATTGTTAGAGGGAATTTTCATGTTTAGTGGGTACCATGGTTAAAAAAATCAGGAGAGAAAATAATTAATTTCCCTCCCTCTTTCCAATGGCAGCATGACAGAAGGACAAGCACATGATTTTTCTCAACTCTGACCATCCCTTGGACCAAGCAGGAATTTTCAGTGAAATGAAAAACAAATTGTCCTTGCTCCCTCCATGCATGACAGAGGGGAAACCTCCAGTAAAGTCATCAGAGGGCTCTCCATTGCCTCAGCAGACAACAGATGCAAGATGGTCACACAAACACTTTCTTTTTATCTATTTTTTTTACATAGTGACAGTTCATTTTATACATGTGTGTATACAAATATTGGTAGGGAAGGAAGAAGAAAGATTAAAAATTATGAAGCAAAGCCAATTATTTTGGATACTTCTGATATCTGACTTTACTTGGGTTTAAGATAAGTTAAAACTTAATCTCAGAAATGCATTAAACAGAAAAAAAAAAAAAAGTTTTGGTCTTAAAACATGCTAGATGCCTCACAGCTTTTACTGATTTTAATGATTTTTTTTCCATACTAGACATTCTTTAAGTTACATGAATATAATTTAGAGGGATATTATACTAGACTTCCCACTTTGAAAAACTTTTGCATCAAAACCGTATTTGTATTTCTAAAGATTGTTGCCATGATTTTCAAAGATACTAAAAAAATATTTAATCACCTTGAAGCCAGAGGGTAAAGTCAGAATTAAGTGTGAATAATAACCATTTACGGATAACAGATCACTTATTTATATGCCTAGAAATAGATGGCAATTTAAATTAAATATCAGTACCAACATTTGAAAATGTTGGCCCTGGATCACAAACATGAAAAAGACTCTAGGGATGCCATTAACTGAATTAACCTGTTGTGTGCATAATTGGCACTAAGGCCAAAAAAGTCAACAACTGTACCTTTGTAAATTTAATTTAGTAAGGACAATATACGATGGTTTTGTTATGAACCTCTGATTATTATGAAAACACTGATAGCATGGCCTGTTTCCTTAGAAACTAACTGAAAGGTGACACATTCTGTTGACTTTCTATTATACATTCATAACATCATCTTTCAATTCTATGTCATAAAGAATTTATGTAGGACATTAATCATGCAAGACCATTAAATTGTTATCTCATTTTAGTGATAATTGTTTACTGCTATAAATGGTTCATGTTTTGTTCCAGCAGTTGGACTGTGACTAAAATGTATTCTCAGAGCAGTGTTGTCAAAGAAGATTAACTTCTTCAGAGAGAAGGAGCTATAAAAGTAGGGGAGCATCTTATTATTGTATATGAGAAAATACGACTTATAAAAACTGTAATTCAATCACCAAATGGACGAAATGAATCAGTGGCAACAGGAAACCTAACCTGCTCACAGCTGTGTGCATCTGATCAAGAGTGCTAGTGAAAAAATTTTGCAAGATCCTCATGTTAATAGTGTGTCTGGCCCCTTTCCCAAAATATAATGAAGAGGTTATAAAACATTTTCCTTTTTGTAATTGCTTAAAACTATATAGCGTGTAAGATGAAATGTAACAAAACTGAACTATGAAATATAGATGCAATTATGAGGAAAATACAGACTGCAAAAAAACCCGTCAAGCATTTATGGAAAGGAATGTTCATAAAAACCAGCAAACCTGCCCCCCCAGAATAACTCAGCTAATCAGAGTTATGCTGTGCAATGCAATGATTTGTCACCTGCTTTTAGATTTCCCTATTGACTCCTGTATGGAATACAAATGGGATCAATTTAAAGCAGTCCTTTAATCCCAAGGGTGCCATCACTAATGCTGCTGTCTGTTACTGCTTTCTAAATGGAAGGCAACAATATATATTTCTGTAGCAAAGTGTCTACTTTATGAGCATAATAAATAGCAATGGCCCTTTAATGACAACTTTAGCTTTGGCCATTATGGTACATTTTAAGTGCTTAAAAACACTAATGGGAGCTATACAGTGTTAATTATACTTAAGATATGAGTGCTGTACACAAGAAGTACTGCAACATTAAGTAAAACACTTCTGCTAATCCTAATTATAGCCTGTATAGAAGAGATAAGAGAAATCAAGTGCTCCTTTACAGCAAGTTCTTAAAATAGCAGAGACAGGAAGGACAAATTGGCTGGAAAAACATTGGAAGCACCTTCTAGCATAGAACTTGATCCATATTTACACCATTTACTTGCATGAATTCTGCTGTGCAAAAGAAGGTATGTGTCTATATATCTACATAACTATCTTCTGGTTCTGTAATCAGCTCTGTACAGGGCCCTGTACAAAGCCAGCTGGACTCTGTATAATCGTGAATCAACATACAGACACTAATCTGAAGGAGCAGGCTGGAGACTTTAAGAGTGTAGGCATGAAGGGCAGGCTGAGCAGGAAAGTCTAGGTTCCCCTTGACTAACTCTATGTGTTTAACTCTCCTGTCTGAATTCAGAGGGAAATTTCTGGGCCGTTTCTATACCCATTAGATTTCCATGTTTTATCTAATTATGCAGATTTTTCTGTAGCAGCTATTCATGCCTGTTTGTCTCCACAGACCATAGAAGAAATTTAAGGTGACTATGCTCCACTGTAGGCAACTCAAGAAAATGACTAAAATTAGGTAAGGTATTAATTGACCTAACTGCTTGCAAGAAACAGTGCTCAAACCTTAACTGAGTGTTTAAACAAAAAGCACTTCTCAATGGCTTATACAAGTCTGGGATTGCATATTTTGCCTTTTCTGAAGCATTTCATCAGAGGCAGAGAGGGAGAAGAATTAAGAAAATCTCTTGAAAAATGCAAGTAATATGAATTCAGCTAAAGTCCACAAATACTTCAGACTTGTGCTCTAGTCCTAATATTGTTCAAGATAAAACATCTGTATGATAGCACTGGCCTTTGGTTGGTTTTTTTAATGGATTGTACCTGCTTGATTCTCAAAGATATCTACAAGGAAAGATTGAATGTAGCAAGACCCCTGTGCTTAGATACCTGCTTCTTTTTTTCTCTGCAGACCTTCTCCCCAGCAGTTTACATCATAGCACAGTCAACATCTTTGCTCCAGGCTGGTATACAACCGGTCCTGAAAGTCTATATCCACCAGGAACAGTAGATAGATCTTTAACTATATAGGGTGGGTAAGAGAAGGTAAAATTCTCCGGTGCATGATCTTTGCTTGTTGTCAGAATTACAAAGGAAGAGAAGCATGACTGTATAGTGGTTACCTGGCATCATTACAGTCAGTAGCAGTTCTTGAAGTGTTGCACCTTACTTAAGTTTGCTCAAGGTGCTTGTCCCTGGCCTAGAATTTATGACATCAGATTACAAATCAGTTCAACTCCTGCAGCAAGTAATCACAACAAATGTGAAACAATAGATAAGGACAACTTAATTTTTGTTATATACTGTGCTAAAAGTTCTAGATGCATATAAATTGATTTACATCCTCTGCAAGAAATAAATGCAACTATTGGTAGAACTAGGGAAAAAAAATCTTCACTGAGCCAGTGGCTATCCAGGGATATATATACAAATGATATAGCCATACAGAGAAAATTATAAAGCAATCCTTTTTCAGAAGGTCATGAGCATCTAACAGAAATAATTCAAAAGCACAGAAAAGGAACATGTTCACTGAAAGCACGGTTTAAAATGTATTGGTTTTTTTCTGGCACACGAGAGTCCAATGGCTTACTGTTTCAATGCACTTATTTCAAGCCAGTTGATGGCTGAGTTGACATCAGAAAAACCACAAACTTAAAACCTTCTTATTCTTAACGTACTCTAAGCCTTCAGCTACTTTCTTAGTGAGCAAATTAACCAAGAGAGGAAGTCAAAATAGACTTCAGCGTACTGCTGAAGTACTGACTGGATCACTAGTAAAAGCCAACCTGCCTCCAAACTTTATCATTCAGAAATATTTTTTGTAAGCTCCATTTCTGTTCAGACTTTTCGTAATGACTGTATCTTGTTATTATGTCCATAGTCAGCACTTCAAGTGTTATTTTCAGGATAACCATCCCTGTTAATCTCTTTGTTTTACAAAAGGTTCCTGAAATTATCAGCACCTCAGTCACCATGATGAACCAGGACTTTGGTTACAAAAGGAAAAGAGAGGAAAAATCTTCTGAAAGCAGCCATGTGGCTTAATGCTAGGTCAGTCAGGTTTTCATGGCTACAATTAAATGTTGTATCTACCCGTTTGCCAGTGCTTGCTCGAAGGTAAATTACTGAAGAATTCTTAAATTAACCATTGCTTAAATTAAAACTAGTGCAATAAACTATATGTGCATTAAAAAATGTCATGACTTAACAGTTTAACAATGTGCAACAGGGAAAGAAACAGAAAAGTATCAGTTCACGGGAGGATAAAGAGACAACAAAGATGGATGCAGATTTTTGTTCTCAGTCTTGCCAATCACAATAGTGACCTACTGGGTAAAGCACTGAAAGTCTTACAGAGGATGTGTTAAAATTATAGAATAATTTAGGTTGGAAAAAACTTTTAAGATCATTGAGTCCAGCTGTTAACCTAGCAATGCCAAGTCCACCACTAAACTATGTCACTAAGCATCAAATCTATATGGCTTTTAAATACATCCAGGGATGGTGACTCAACCGCTTCCTTGGGCAGCCTGTTCTAGTGTTTGACAACCTTGTTAGTGAAGAATATTTTCGTGATGCCCAATATAAACCTCCCCTAGCACAACTTGAAGCCATTTCATCTTGTCCTATCACGTTACCTAGGAGAACAGACCAACCTTCATCTTGCTACAACCTCCTTTCAGGAAGTTCTAGAGAGTGATAAGTCTCTCCTTAGTCTCTCTTTCTCCAGTCTAAACAACCCCAGTTCCCTCAGCCACTCCTCATAAAAATTGTGCCCTACACCCTTCACCAGCTTCATTGCTCTTTAGACAATTAAGGACCTCATTGTCCTTCTTGTACAAAGTATTCGAGATGCAGCCTCACCAGTGCAGGGGGATGATCTCTTCCTTAGCCCTGTTGGCTCTGCTATTTCTGATACAATCCAGGATGCCATTGGCCTTTTTGGCCACGTGGGCATACTGCTGGCTCATATTCAGTTGACTATTGACTAAACTCCTCCTCCAGGTCCTCTTCTACCAAGCAGCCTTCCAGCCACTGTTCTCCAAGCCTGCAGCATGTCAGGGAGTTGTTGTGACCCAAGTGCACTTGGCCTTGTTGAACCTCATACCACTGGCCTCAGCCCATCAATCCAGCCTGTCCAGGGACCTCTGTAGAGACTTCCTACCCTCAAGCAAATAACACTCCCACCCAACTTGGTGTCATCTGCAAACTTCCTGAGGGTGCCCTCAATCCCCTCATCCAGATCATTGATAAAGATGTTAAAGAGAACAAGCCCAAATACTGAAACCTGGGGTACACTACTTGTGACCGGCCACCAACTGGATTTAACTTCATTCACCACTACTCTTTGGTCTCAGCTATCTAGACAGTTTTTTACCCAGCAAAGAGTACACCCATCCAAGCCATGAGCAGCCAGTTTATCCAGGAGACTGCTGTGGGAAATGGGTGTCAAAGGCTTTATTATGGTCTAGGTAGACAACGTCCACAGCCTTTCCCTCATTCACTAAGCAGGTGACCTTGTCACAAAAGGAAGTCGGGTTAGTTTAGTAAAGCAGGACCTGCCTTTCATAAACCAATGCTGACTGGGCCTAATCACCTGGTTGTGCTGTACATGCTGTATGGTGGCACTCAAGGCAATCTGTTCCATAACCATTGCTGGCACCAAAGTCAGTCTGACGGGTCTATAGTTCCCTGGATAGACCTTTCAACCCTTCTTGGAGATGGGTGTCTCATTTGCTAATGTCCAGTCAACTGGGACCTCCCTGGTTAGCCATTACTGCTGATAAATGATTGAAATTGGCTTGGTGAGCACTTCTGTCAGCTCCTTCAGTACCCTTGTCAGATCCCATCTGACCCCATATATGTGTGCGTGTCCAAGTGGTGCAGTAGGTCACTAACCATTTCCTCTTGTATTATGGGGGCTTCACTCTGCTCCCTGTCCCTGTCTTCTGGCTCAGGGGGCTGGGTACCCAGAGAACAACTGGTCTTATCTTTAAAGACTGAGGCAAAGAAGACATTATTCAGTACCTCAGCCTTTTCTTCACCCTTTATCACTATGTTCCCCCCCCTGCAATGAAGGGTGGAGATTCACCTTAGCCCTCCTTTTGTTGCTAATGTCTTTTATGTCAGTAGACAGCTTAAGTCCTAGTTGGCCCTTCCAATTTTCTTCCTGAATAGACTCACAAAGTCTTTGTAGTCTTCCTGAGTTGCCTGCCCTTCTTCCATAGACTTTCGTTTTCATCCTGAGTTCCAGCCAAAGGTCAGTCTTATTCCCTGCTGGCTTCTTCTTTGGCATGTATGGATGGCCTGCTCCTGCGCCTTAAAGATTTCCCTC
>JAAGNO010022567.1:2060-16404 GCA_033439905.1 Ceryle rudis
TTTTTTTCTTTTTTCTCCTGTTGTTAACTGAATTTGTTACAGTCTTAACTTACAATCTTGAGCGAGGCATTTTCTTTCTTTTTCCTTATTCCCCTTTTTATCTACCCTGGGAGGGGAGGAAAGGGGGCTAACAGAGAAATCCTTCTCTGTTTCATGTGTGCTTGCCCTGAGCCTTAAAGGAAGACAGATTGCAATAGAGGAAAAACAGCATGGAATAGCTCTGTGATTGATGACTCACTCAAGATTCAGTTAGAAAAAATATAATCTTTAAATAAACTGTATAGCACTGGAGATGCTCTGATACTGAACTACTTCAGGTACAGAAAAAATACTGTGCAAGATTCCAGTCTGGGATGAGACTGCTCTAAAAAACACTTGGTCACTGCTGGCAGTTTGTTTCTGGCCAAGCCAGCTGGTCCAAATTATCATGTTGTTCATATATTCTCATTCCAGGACTTTGTATGTAGCCAGAAGGGTGCTTAGCTTTTCTGTATGAGAATAATGCATTGTCCATATGCACTCTCTGCTCCTGCAGACTGAATAAAGCTTTTGCCTAATGGTTTCCTCTCAAGAAGAACTTAATAAAATCTGCAGTAGATGAAGCAGTGACTCACAGTTGCACAGTTTAGCACATACTGCGCTTATCTCACAAACAATAGGATGCCTCGGTCTGATTTAGGGATTGGCTCAATATGACTATCATCTGTCATTTTTAATATAGAGTTCCTGTTGCCTGCAGTGGGACTTCTCCTTACAGGATGACAGCAGAACATGTCCTTAAAAATACCTACATTCCAAGTGCTTTGTTTCATATTAAGTACTTCTGAAGAGGACACTAGACCTACTCCAGCAAAACACTGAAACAGGGACTTAATTGTAGGCACACAAACAGCTTTTCTTCCTGCTGTAGGGCTTTGCACAAATCAAAACATTAAATACCTGCCCACAGAGGGACTAGGTTAAAACTGCTGAGGGCTACTGAAATCAATAGGAATATGTTAGTATGCTTAATGATAAACAAGTGTTGGTTTAGCCCATAGTGTCTGACATCTTCAAAATAGACTTTTCTGTTGCTCACTGAACCCTCTCTCCTTTGACTCAAGACAGTGACTGTCCAGTTTTTCATCACCTGTGTCAAAGTTCAGTATGCTGTGTTCACATGGCCACTGCGTTGAAGCTACAGCCTCAACTGTAGCAGCATTGCCTTCCTAATCATCAGAATTATAATTGCTGGTTGTTTATTTTTTTGGTTTAGCACTTAACTTCAACCTCCTTAGGGGGGAGATGGCTTGTAATAAAAATACTTAAATGAGCGTGTGTGTATTCTGAGGCCTAGTGAATAAAGACAGGGTTTAAAAATCTCAGTTCTGTTGTTTGCTTTCCTTCTGACCTTGTATCTATGAAACTTAGACAAGCTCCTTCAGCTCCTTTGTGGATCAGTGCTTCTTGTGGTACAATGAGGGCTATGAGACATAACTTCTGAGTAGTATAGTCCTGTTTGCTCAGCTGCTTCTGCTGGTAAACTGTAATATCTTTGTTGGACAATCATGTCAAGCTCACCTGTCTTATGGATGGTACTGAATGGGGTGACTTTACATGTCTGTCTATTTGGAGCATTCTAAAATCACAGAAAAGCACAAATTCTTCATGTCTTGCTGAAGGAAGGAAGGGAATTTTACCAGGTTTATGTGAATTCTGAAGATTCTGAATGGCTGCTTATAGGTTCTGTTCAAAATCAAAACAACCCACTTGGGTGCACTTAGGTAATTTCACCAGTCTGCCAGAATTTTAGGGGTATTTTTGTGAAGAAAATCTCTTGTAGCAACAGGCAGAGCTGGTATATCGGGGGTTTTGTTGCTGATCTGTGCCTTACAGACGAGTTCTGAGCTATATTGTGTTGTAGACAAAGAATAAGAGGAAATTCTCATTAAAGAGGATTACAAACAGTAGAAATGATGGGTAAAGTGATGAGAAAATCAACGTATCTCCATTTTACAGGTGAAGTTATGAACCTTGGAAAGCTTCTTTAGAAATACTCAGAATGCCAGTGGTCCTGCTGAGAATTGAATCAAACTTGAGATCCACCTTTCTTTGTCCTACATGTTGTGGAACCAGATCATGATACATTTCCAGATCCCTTCAAAAAGCCAAACTAAAACTTTTTGCTTCAAGATATAATCTGGTCCCCATCTGATGTCATTGTGTTATTAAATCTTATTAGAATTAATTATCAGTTTAAATTGCTTCACCACTTAATCTCAGAGTGTCACCTCCGTGATGCACGGTTTTGAATCTTGTATTTTCTTGCTGTGACTTTCAGAGAGTTCTTAGCAAGGTTTATTTCAGAGTAAATGATTCCTGTGATGCATCATGAAATCAAATGTGCAACATTGCTAAACTTTGTGTGAATGCTCTCTTCAGAACCTCTTCACAAAGCCTTGAGGATATTACAGCTTCAGGAATGTGTAACAGAGATGGAGCACATGGCAATTTGCTATCATAGTTATGTGACATGCCTGGTTCTGAAGGATGGAGGATTCTGTTCAGGAGAAGGCTGAATTATAAGTTGTTGGTGTAACCAAAAAATGTGAAACCATGCTGCACAGTTTTGGTGTTTGAGATGTTCCTGGCTCCACTGAATTCTATCACGGGTTGATGCTGACTCAGGACTTGTAGTGGATAGATAAAAGATAAAATAATCACAATGTAAGTCTAAACAGTTGCTGTAACATGCAAATGCTGACTCATATCTCATTAATGTTTGTGTGTAACTCCTCCAATTGAAGTTCTTACGGTGTCAGAATTAGTACAAGACTGGAATTGCAGTCTGGAATTAGTCTGAAACTTTTTTGAATTTTTCGATATGGATCTTCACAGAGTTTCTGGTTCAAGATTACTAATACAAATAATATATGAATTAATTTCTTTGAGTGATGTAATGATCTTGAAGATGCAGCATATGTCTCGACAGGGATCAATTTTCTGTGGACACTGCTTGTTAGTCTCACAGTTCATTATGTTCCTTATACTGCTTCCCTTCATTTACAGCAGAAACAGATCACAGAAGTGGACAGTGTCTGAAAGAGTGATTCCCACAGCAGTTACTTTTTTTTTTTTTAATGAAGAATGTATTAGTATATACCTCTTTTGATGCATGCTGTGCCTTTTTATAACCAGAGTGAAACTTTAGGTCTCATGACATCACTGGAACTTGCCTCTAATCTTCCTATTTTGTGTACGTAGAAGCAAGGTAGAACTAAGGTTAGTTGGCTGTCCACAGAAGCATTTTATTTTAAAACTGTTTGTTTGTTTGTACTAATAAGAAAAATATATTTATACCAGTATTTCAAAATAAAGGCCAGATTTCTAGAGTATCATAAAAAGAATACTTTGTTTCAGGCTCAATGTTAAAGTTTACTAGAAGGTAGATTTGTTCTGCAATCCCTGCTTGTCACATACGAGAAGGTCCCATAACCTTAGTTAGTGAAGTGTTTGTGTTTCTGCTTCATCAGCCAGTCTAGTAAATGATTAGGGGTGCATAAAGAAAAGTGTGCCCAGCAGGTCGATAGAGGTTCTCCTCAACCTCTACTCTGCACTAGTGAGACCACATCTGGAGTACTGTGTTCAGTTCTGGTCTCCCCAGTTCAGGAGGGCCAGAGAAATACTAGAGAGTCCAACAGAGAGCTATGGAGATGATTAAGGGGCTGGAACATCTCTCTTATGAGGAAAGACTGAGTGATCTGGGGCTGTTCAGTCTGGAAAAGAGAAGACTGAGGTGAGCTTATTAATGGTTACAAATATCTGAATGGTGGGTGTCAAATCTTTTCAGTTGTGCTGTGTGATAAGGACGAGAATTGATGGTAGCAAGGTGAAACACAGGAAGTTTCACCTCAACGTAAGGAAAAACTTCTTTATTGTGAGGGTGACAAAGCACTGGAACAGGCTGCTCAGATAGGTTGTTGTATCTCCTCTGGAGACTTTCAAGACCCGCCTGGATCTGTTCCTGCGTGACCTGCCCTGGGTGTTCCTGCTTTGGCAGGGGGGTTGGACTCGATGATCTCCAGAGGTCATTTTCAACCCCTACCATTCTGTCATTCTATGATTCTGTAGAATTTTAAGATTGGGATAATTAACAGGTCCAGGAGGAAACACACCCTTACGTAACTAAGAGCATAGTAACTCATGTTAAATCAAGGAGCCTGAAGAATAAGCAACAAGTGTCTATAGGTGATAGCACCTCTTAAACTGGAGGTGCTGCTGAAGGGATTCTACTATGGCAACATCAGCTATGACAGGCTGACTGCCTGTTGGCATACTCTTACTGTGCAGTAAATGCGGATATTTTGCTTAAGAGAAGTAGGTTGACTTGTAAGTGGATATTCATTCTCATTTGTTTTAATCTCATTTAAGCTTCCAGACCTTCAAGCGTAGCTGTTTCTTGAGTTTAAATGCTCTAGAAATTTAACTGATCTGTCCAAGACCACATCTGTGAGTTCAAACTTGGATCATAGGTATATTTCTCATTTCAGGTTCAATAAAGAATTTCTTTATACACAGTTTATAAGTGGTGGGATAATATCACTGTGTCATGCTGTGCTTTGTATTCTGGCACAGGGAATGGAAAATTCTGAATCTGTTCCTTCCATGGCTTATGTTACATGTTAATATAACTGAATATATGCCAGTTTGTTTAAAGGAGTAATGTATGAATCAAAAGTAAAAAAATTTGAACAGAAGGCATTTTCACAGCTAAAGGAAGTAGAAATAAGAGCAATGTCTTACTGCTTATATTCTCTTCCAATGCATTTTTTTTTTTTAATTATGAGTGTATTCTAGAAGTAAAGTACATAATTTTGCAACACAGTAAAAAACTCAGGTATGTTTCTTCATATAAATAACATGTGAGTTTTTCTTACATTGGCTAAATTTTCCAATAACAACAGCAGAGTTGATCAAATGGATTTCTTAAACTGAAGATTGTTCTGGTTTGTTTTTCAGGTAAGTTTCTGTTGTGTACATGCACCCATCTCCAAAACTATGAAGTTGTGGCAGGGTCATGAAAGATGTTGCAAATACTGTGATTCCTCAACGTTATCAATTCAGATAAAGCAGTTCTAGATTCTGTAATATCACACTAAGATTAATGAAAGTTAGCATTTTGGACCATGATGTATTTGTGGTTGTCATGGTTTAGGAACAACAAGTAACTGAACACCAGGTGGCTGCTTGCTCACTTCCCCCCACCTTGTTGGAATGGGGAGGAGAAAATGTAACAAAAGGCTTGTGGGTGGAAACAAGGACAGAGAGGGTTCACTCACTGGTTATGGTCATGGGCAAAAAGCAGACTTGAATTGTGAAGAAAAAAATCAGTAGAATTTGTTACGAATCAAATCAAAGTAGGATAATGAGAAATACAACATCTTAAAACCACCTTCCCCCTACCCATCCCTTCTTCCTGGGTTCAGCTTTGCTCCACATTTCTCTACCTCTTACCCCACAGAGGTGCAGAGGGGTAGGGAACGGGGATTGCAGTCAGTGTGTCACATGTTTCTACCACTCCTTCCTCTTCAGGAGGAAGATTCCTCACACTCTACCCCTGCTCCAGTGTTGGTTTCCTCCCATGGGAGATAGTCCTCCACAAACGTCTCCAAAGTGAGTCCTTGCCATGAGGCAAGCTCTTCATAAGTGTTCCAGCATGGGTTCCTTCCAGGGGTTTAGTCCTCTCAAAAACAGACTGCTCCAGCACAGGCTTCTCTCAGTCATGGCCTCCTTTGGGCATAGTCAACTACTCCATTGTGGGGTCCTCCATGGTCTGCAAGTGGGCATATCCTCCACCATTAACATCCATGTTCTGTGGGGAGACAGCCTGCCATCTCACCACAGGCTGCCAGGGTATCTCTCCTTTGGCACATCTCCCACCCTGCTTCTTTGATGACCTTTGTGTCTGTGGAGTTGTTTCTCTCACATCCCACTCTTCTCCACTTCAGCTTGCCCAGCAGATTTTCCCCTATTAAATGTGTTATCACAGAGGGTCTACCACCATCATTGACTGGCTTAGCATTGGCCAGAGGTGGATTTGACTCAGAGCTGGAGAACCTTTTATTAGATTCTTACAGGAGTCACAGCTATAGCCTCTCCCCACCATACAAACCCGATACAGTGGTTTAGATTGACATCTTTTTACTGTATAAAGTAGCTATCCTTAAATCTTGTTAGCTTCTTAAATGGCTTAATAATTTTCCATATATTCACGTGTGCACCAGTCCAGAAAAGCACTTAAACTGTTTTATAACTTCAAGCAATCAAGTAGTCTGGTGAGGTTTGTCATGCTTTTTATTTCATGCATAATTAAGATGAAATGAGCCCTAGGCTGGATTCTTCGAAAATATCCTTTGAAAAGAACAATGATCTGAGTTAACAGCAAAATAATCAATGTTGTTATGATAATAGTTCAGCAATGTACCTGCAAAAAATAGCTGCGAAGCATTGTGAAGTGCTGTGTCTTGCATCCAATGTTTTAAAAGCAAGAGACAAATACTGAAAATCTCTCATTGTCATTAAGAATGGAAGTGAAAGAAAATACTTTAGATTTTTTCCAATGATTTTGCAATGTTTGGTGTCTGTCAAAACTGGGGGACAAGGTGGTGGAGGAGTGTTATTTAAAGGCATTCAGCTTTGGCTTGTCTTCACAGGAACTAGAATGAGACACCTTAGACAGTGTTTCCGCACTCCACTTAAAATCTCAAATGCCCCAAGGGCTTTCCCCACCTTTAAATTCATACTCTGACCTATGTGTTTCATTCATGTAGACAGTCAAAAAATTGCTAAAAGGCAGTGAGCTTGCCTTGGGTGATATACAGGGGAGCCTGCTGTCTCTAATTATTACTGCAAATTATAATAAAAAAGTTAAAGCTGTTTAACTGGCTAAGAACAAATACTGAATATTTAGATCTGTTGTCTATATCTAGTTGGAGCTGTGGGTCTCTGCCCATGAATAGGAACAATACTTGATCAAACCCGTTAGCAGCAAGTCTGTCATTGACTTTGTTATGTAGGGTGCAAGTGTAAAATGTCAAGTAGCCATGACTGTATATAGATATTGAAGAGAGAGATAAATTAAGAATGTGGTTAAATTGAAATAAATCAGTTGAGGAGGTTGTCTTGATGTCCTTCCTAGATCCTATTAGATATCTTTGTGCAAACCTCACAAAAATAGTAACACATATGTGAAGATTGCATCCTTTGAGTGTTCCTCGGCTGTCTCCTCTGGTTTTGTATGAACAGGGGAAAACAAAGTGCTTGCCTATGAAGTGTTTAGTGAGCTGTTTCTGATTCATCTGGTAATGGTGTTGGGTTTTTTTCTCTCCTTTGAAGTGCTAGTGCTCTTTACACTTGACAAACAGCAATTGAATTATCCTGCTCTGTGTTTGTAAAATGGTTTAGTGCCTGTAAAGAAGAAAGTTGCTCTGCTTTTCCAGAATGTTGTATCTGAACAAAGATTATCTTGCAGCCTGAGATAAACAGAAAGGTTGTGTCGAAGAACTGAGGGAAAGAATTTGTAAAGGGATCTGCTCTTGCCGTCTTGGATTTGGTCAATATATTGTTCTGTCATGAAACCTGAATGAGACTTCCTGCAACTTCAAATATAAGTTTTATTTTCAATTTATAAATGTAATTACTTTGTTCAGAGCTAATGGCTTTTATCCAACGAATTTTGGATGGTCTTTTAAATAAAAATAAACCACGTTTTTAAATAGTCTTATTAAGGCACAAATATTTTGCTTCCATTCAGCAGATGGATTGAAGTAAAACATCATTTCAATCTGAGTCAAGCTAAATATCAGGTTTTCAAAAAACATGCAAAACTAAAGGAAAGAAAAGTAGATTGGTGAGTAGGAAAGGGAAGCAGTAGATTTTCTGGGTCTGAATATAGACCCATTAATATGATATTATGCATGTAGACTCCATGTTGGTTGATGATCAAGTCTCATCACTGAAATAGTCTGGGATACTATAACTTATTAGTGCTTCTCCACCTGTATTTTTGATGTATGAAGTTCATACGGGCTAACCAGAGAAAAGGCTGTGACTTTCAAAACAACTATGCAGTGGAGGCAAAAAAGGATATTATTTGCCTTTATAATTTTCCTGCAGTGTCCCCCCCCACCCATTTAATTTGCAGCACCATTCAATAGTAACAGCTTTTCTCATTAAAAAAATATTAATTTAAATCAATGATCTCCTCAATTAAATTGTCAGATTACTTGGAACAAGTATTTTAGAGTAAAAGAGAGGTTGCTAATTAATACAATAAATTGTTCTAATTTCTTTCAAACAGATCACCAGGTTGCTACCATTATGACTAAAATCTGAATTATTGGAAAAACATTGTTTGAAACCTATAAAGCTTGCTAAATGAGCTCACTTAGAGACTTTGTACTGAACCCATAACTGAAAATTCATGTTGTATATTACAGGGATGAATGGTTTCCCATGGGATTGTGAGAAGCCCATCATCTCACACAGTGCTTCCTACTGGAAATTTTCAGTGGTTTTAACCTGACATCCATTTTGCACATCCGAAAGCTGCATTTACACATATTTGTGCATACAGATTATCAAGAAAATGTGCCTGCAGTCCTATGTATTGTTTGCACTGTCAGAAATTTATGTGTGTAAACTCTGTTAATCTGTTCTGACTAGAAAACACCATTTAGTTTTCTACTTTTGATTTCCTGCTTGGCTTGACAAACTTTCCTCAGCCAGCCAGAATTTTTGTAATAGGTGAGAACATCCTGGATGCTGCATGTAACAGATTTTTGCCTTCAGGGCATGTAACATTAACCTTCCTCTGCCTTTCAGATGAGTTAGGACACTGTCCTGCTTTAATTGGGCCAGATGTTTCAAAGTAGCAATAGAGATTCTGCCTAAACAGCATGATTTAGATGACAAAGCAGTCCTAGCTTCTGTACTTCTGTACTGCCAAGTCAATTAAGAAGATGCTACTCTTCCATCATGGCATGCTGTAGTCTGTCAGCCAAGTAAAAAATTACTACAGATAGGAAAGATAAAAGTTTGTGAGTTTAGAGCTTCAGGTTTTGATTTGAGGGGAGAAGGGTCTGAGAGGTTGTTTGTATACATGTCTAGACCACATATCAAACTTCAAAATCTCTTAATGGTACAGTGCTAAGGTATTCTAAGATATTTTGGTCCAACTATTACTTGAAATTATTTATCTACCTCAGACCTTGTAAATCAGGATAAGTGCATTTATATTAATCATGTACAATTAAGGAACATTCTTAAATTTATGTACAATTTCTGTTGATTTTAGTAAGGTAACATTATTTCTGTAATAAGTTCATGATAAATTTTTTTTTTCCTGAGTAAGGCCTCTGCTCTGTCCAGATAATATCCATGCTTTTTGCACAGCATTTTATTCAGGTTCTACTAATCCATTTTTTTTTCCAGATGTTGGAAGAGCTTCATCATCCCAGCTTGATGAAAGAAACACATAAGTGAATATTCTCTACAAACTGAGGACAATGTGACGATGAATTTCTTCCAATCTCTTGATGAATATTTGGTGTTCTGTCTGGATTCCTTTTTTCTTTTGTGATATAAAATTACCTGGAAGTTTGAAAAGTTGTGAATGTTTCACATTCTCTAAAGAAAGAGCAAAGATATTTATATGTTTATGTAGTCTTTGCATAACTATATGTAGTATAAATATGACTAGAATCCCCTAAATACCTGGGGCTTAAAAAAAATCTGGGGAAGAACACTAAACCCAGGTACACATGTAGATTTTTCTGTGTGCAAGGCAATTTTGCTGAATTCTTCTGAGGTAGGGAAGGTGCTGCACGTAGCTGCCCTATCAGTGCTGCATTCAGATTCTGATCTGAGACTTCTTCTTTTCCATTCCCTTATATTTTTGTGGAAATATAATATAAATTAAAAATGGAATTTACTAACTCCATCCAAAATGCCTTGTTTCATCTGGACAGGAAGAAATAGAACAGAATATATCCCTTGTTTATCTTCTCACACATTAGTTTCTCTATTTCTATAGTGATTACCAAGATGGAGCTACACAAATTGATAAGGGTTTTTTTTGATATCTAAAGCAACCAGTAAATGGTGAAATGATACAGCAACTGTATCATCTGTACACAGAAACTGTCCATCGTATCTAATTTTTTTTTTTTTAATATCCATATTACTATATCCTGCCTTTCAAAGTAGCTGAATGTATGTTAATTATTGGGGGGAACTTGAGAATCAAATCAGATACTAAATCATGCTATAGCTGTGTGTCAGCGGTGATGTCATTTATTGTAGTTTAGCCTTACTGATGGAATGAAATTGTGGACATGATTCAAAGGCAGCTATTATGGATTATTTTATCATTTGCTTATTTTAGCAGCTTCTCTTTTAAAAGTTGCAGCACAACAGTAAAGTTTCAGTCATGCTAACTTCATTGCAAAAAAATAAAAAATATGTTATTAACTAAGCACAGGTATGTGCTTGATGATTCATACCACTAATCTAAACTATATCACACACATTTTGTATCACTGAAATAGAGTGATCATTCTAATTCCACCAAACAACTCAGTGGGTTTCAGACTTGAGTTTCTAATTTTCCCAGGCAGCAGATCTGGCTGGTAAAATGGACAAAGGCGATAGCTGACTAAATGACTAAAGGAAGAGGCAGAATTATTCTTTGGCATTTCTGGTCAGGTAATTGAAAAAGAAGGACATCAGGTGGCATTTTGGACAACTGCCACAAGCTAGAACCTCTGTTAGAAATGTTTTTGAACTGTTATGATATGGGAGCAATACCTTCATTAATGATTTAGCTAGAATATTTGAAGACTGCAGCTGTAACTATTGGTTGCATAAAATGGAATATTAGAAACTGAGCTTGAAAAAAAAAAACCCAATCCTGAAAACATCCTGCCTGACTTTTTGAACTCGAAAGGTGCTTAACATGAGTTTACTGCCTTAGCTTTCTAAGTGATGTCATCATGACAGTGAGGTACCTCAGAGGGAAGCAAAATCTTAGCTGGCCAAATTCACTGACACTGTATATTTTTTTTTTTAATTTTGTGTAAACTTCAACTAATAATTTAACTTTAGGTATTATATGGTACTATTTCATGCTGAATTTGACCTGAGATGAAAAATTGTAAAATGGAAGATGAGAAAATCAGACTCTATTTTCTTTAAGTTGGTGTTTTCATGCTATCTCTCAGACCAACACATGACATTTTATTTCCAGTGTACAAAATGTAGTACTTTCTTAACTGAGGTTTCAATAATTGCAGCATTTTTTTAATATATATGGATATCTAAAAAGTTGGGGTTTTTTTTTTAAGAATCAGGTAAAAAAAAAGGCAGTGAAACAAATGCTTTCAACTTCTAAACAATGCTAATGCTGCTCAGCATCTAATTTAAGATCCAAAGGTAATCTAAAGCATGTATTTGGGGCTTATTTCATCTTTCCATTTTGGTCTGTGTTTTGTGGATGCTAAGTACATTAGTTTTACATGCACAGATGACCTTCATCTCATAAAACTGCATTTTATCGGCTAGTCCTTTTAGATACTACCAATGTTCTTCTTGATGGACTGTGGTATTGTCATAGAAAATAAATTTCAGTTCTGTTTTGTCTGCCAGGTACAGATTTATGCATCCAGATTGGTAATTTAGTATGGAATCAAAATATCCAGGAGTGCCTGCTTCAGTGATATCAATGCTTGGTTTCCAAGATTGTTTCCCCTGAAACACTCTATTTTTACTGAATATTGATTTACTGAACTTTCATCTGCTTGGTTTAGACTTGAATTTGCTTCCTAAAGTTTGTTTTAATAAGCATTCAGCTAGATCCATGACTTCCAGTATGAGAATGTGAGGAAAAGTATTTTCTGATATTCAGAAAATGTTGGCAGTTTTTTGTGTTACATAAGTCTAAAAGCTTCTCTTTTAAAGAATCAAGCTCAGCGGGAGGTATGAGTAATCTGCACTTTGCCTTGTTTGAAGCAATTGGTTTTGAAATAACAAAGGTATGCAAACTTGAAAATACCTATTTGTCTGAGCCTGGCAATATGTCCATTTCCTTGACATCAGAGAGAGAAACAAGAACAGAAATGCTGCTATCTTTTCTTAAGTGATGTTATTGACCATTTTCTGTTATACAAACTGTTCCATACTGTGTGCTTACAATAATGTGATCACTGATGGAAAAATAGAATATTTAATTAATTTATTATGATATGTCCCAAAGCACCAATTGATGCACAGGTTCTGCATCCTTTGTTCCAGAACATACCGTAAGATTCCTTACAGACATCCCTTCAAGTACTTTATTAAAGAGCAGATTGACTATTACAAAAAATATCATGTATGTTTAGAAGTTAGACCTTTTGATTTGTCTATTCATAATTTTGATTTGTCTATTTGTAATTTTGCTAAAATGCAAAACCTGATTGACTTCATCTAGCAAACCTGTTCATCAGGGCATTTTCCCAATATAAAATTATACTTGAGAGCTAGGGAATGATGTGATTATGTAACAAGGCAGTGCATTTCTCAGCATGAGGTTGAGATGACTTCACAAATGGGTATGCTGAAATCATGTTAATGTGATTAGGAGTTTGGTTATCTGTTAAGCACCTTGATTCATGTAGTAATTCTTTCATTGAAAACTGCTGTGAATTCAGTGAAGCAAGACCTTGTATGGAGAGGTAATATCTTTCTTGTTCAGTAAGAGTTGAAAGATGTCCCTCTAAGTATTACCAAATGTTGTTAGGAAAAGAGGAAAAAGTAGGTCACTGGGTCAGTGTATAGCATCTCCTCACATATAATTGCCTTTTATTAATTTTGCTGAGAACATGAAAAATCAGCTGAGCCATCATATGAACTGCAAGATAAGCACAAAAGATTGACATATCATTGTGGACATACAGATATTTCCTCTTCACTGGGCTGCATTCAGTCATGGAATAACTCTAATCTTGCTAGACATTGACCAGCCACCATTATGGAATGTATTTCCTTTTCATTGCTAAATCTTTAAATGATAAAGTAATTATAATTTAATACCTACCAATACTGCCCTGTACAAGTTGATTTTTTTCCTGTTTGTTTTTATTTAGAAGTTTTCACATGGATCTCTTAGGTATGGTGAAATCATTTTTTGAAGTTGTAATGGGATGCCGAGGGTCTTTATATTATTGTCAATATATTATAATGCATTGAATGATATTTCTGTTTATGTTAGATAAAACTGCATCTATCAGACCACAGGACAAGAGGCAAAAAAACTAATGCTGAGAGATAAACAATTACATAATGTTGTTTGGCTAATCTCCAGCCCATTGTGTTATCTTCAACAAGATACAGAATCATGGATCTTTTCAGTTTTTGTTGTTATCATTCCTAACAGTGTTTGTTCTGCTAGAAGTTTGTCTTCATAAGATGGATTCTCTGCAGCTATTAACAGTGCCATATTGATTGGTCACTGCCTGGATATTGTTCAGTCAAGTGCCTTCCAGGGCTTGCATTTCCAGAATTTAAAATCCGTGCAGCTGGATCAGTGAGAATAATGGTGGAATACACAAAATAAGAACTTCAATATCATAGAAGACAAATAGAAAATAAGGCTCACTGCAAATTATTCTGTTTCTTCAGTGAAACCAGAGGAGAAGCTCCTTCTAGTTTTTATAAGACCTGATTTCTAATTTTTTTTTTTTAGGTTCTTATTATAGAGACATAAAAATGTGTCCTTGGTTAAAGATACATGCATTCTAATATTCTTCTTCAAGCAATGTGTAGAACCAAATCTATTGAAGGTGAGCCGAGGAAGTCTAGGAAATATTTTTTTATGGAAACAGGAAGAAAGGCATAAAAATACTACTAGAAAGACTGGAACTTGCAGTACAGTTTAGGAGATTCAGCCAACATTGTTATAGTAATAGGGTTAAGCAACTTTGTATAACTGCTGCTTGCTGTACTGTGCCTCTACCACGATCCACAGAAACTGAATCAGGACACAAGCACTCAAGTAACAACATGTCTGCACTGTGAACAGTTGACTATCTAGGCAAATCTGACTGCAAAAGAATCACAGAATATCAGGGGCCGGAAGGGACCTTGAAAGATCATCCAGTCCAACTCCCCTGCCAGAGCAGGATCACCTATACCAGATCACACAGGAATGTGTCCAGGTGGGTTTTGAATATCTCCAGAGAAGGAGACTCCATAACCCCCCTGGGCAGCCTGTTCCAGTGCTCTGTCACCCTCACAGTGAAAAAGTTCCTCCTCATGTTTACATGGAACT
>JAAGNO010022567.1:19815-35768 GCA_033439905.1 Ceryle rudis
TTAGTCTAACTGAATTAATGATCATAGAATCACAGAAACATAGAATGGTTTGGTTGCAACATAGAATGGTTTGGTTGCAAGGGACATTAAAAATCATCTGGTTCCAAGCCCCCTGCCATGGGCATGGACACTTCCCACTAGACCAAGTTACTCAAAGCACCAACCAGCCTGGCCTTGAACACTTCCAGGAATGGAGCATCCACAGCTTCTCTGGGCAACTAGTTCCAACATCTCACCATCCTCACAGTAAAAAATTTCTTCCTTATATCTAATCTAAATTTACCCTTTACCAGTTTAAAACCATTACCCCTTTTCCTATCACTACACGCCCATGTAAAAAGTACACTCCCCACCCAGCATTCCTGTAGGTCCACATATATGTAATGGAGGCACATAAGATCTCCCCAGAGCCTTCTCTTCTTCAGGCAGAACAACCCCAACTCTCTCAGGCTTTCCTCAGAGGAGAAATTCTCCAGCCTTCTGTTCTTCTTTGTGGGTCTCCTCTGGACTTGAACCAGCAGGGTCATGTTCATATTCATGTTCATGTTCAAACTGAGGTGCTGGAGCGGGTCCAGAGAAGGGCAAGGAAGCTGGTGAGGGGTCTGGAAAGAACGCCTTATGAGGGGAGGCTGAGGGAACTGGGGTTGTTTAGTCTAGAGAAGACTGAAGAGGAGACCTTCTTGCTCTCTACAACTACCTAAAAGGAGGTTGTAGCAAGGCTGATGTTGGTCTCTTCTCCCAAATTACTAATGATAAAATGAGAGGAAATGGCCTCAAGCTGCATCAGGAGAGGTTTAGATTAGATATTAGGACGAAATTCTTCACTGAGAGAGTGGTTGGGCACTGGAACAGACTGCCCGGGGAGGTGGTGGAGTCATCATACCTGGAGCTGTTTAAGAAGCAAGTGGATGTAGCACTTGAGACTATGGTCTAGTGGATAGAGAGATGTTAGGATGAAGGTTGGACTGGATGATCCTGGAGGTCCTTTCCAACCATAATGATTCTATGATTCTATGATAAATGGTCTGACATGGGCACTTACATGGGCAAAATAACTATCTTTGAAAAGTTATTAAGCAATAGAATTGTTTCAAAATTTCTAGAGGAATAGTGATGAGATGGATTTTTTCCACAATTTACAAAACAAAAATATGTGCATGCACACTACATAGCACATGGGCTAAAGTCTGTCCTTTTATCAGAAGCATCAGAGCTTTTGTATATGTGCTAAACAGATATTTCACATACACACACACACACTTATCTACACAAAAATTCATAAGCAAAGTAATTTCAAGATTTACTACATGTACCAGTTTGATTGCGTAGCATACATACTTTCAAAGAAAATAAAGTGTATTTTATTTGCATTGCAAGGTTTTGGTAGCAGGGTGTCTGTAGGGGTGTCTTCTGTGAGAAGCTGCTGGAAGCTTCCCCTACATCCAGTAGAGCTGGTTGACAGCCAGCGCCAAGAAAAATTCACCACTGGCCAAGGACAAGCCCATCAGCAATGGTTGTAGTACTTCTGCAATAACATATTTAAGAAGAAAAAAAATACTGCACAACTGCAGATGGAGAGGGGAGTGAGAATATGCAAGAGAAACAACTCTGCAGACACCAAGGTGTCCTGTCAGGACCTGTGAAACCCTGGAGAGAGGAGTCCATGCTGGAGCAGATTTTCTGGCAGGACTTGTGATTCCATGGGAGAACCACGCTGGAGCAGTCTGTGAAGAACTACAGCATGTGGGAAGGACTCATACTGGAGAATTTTGTGGAGGACTGTCTCCTGTGGGAGGGACCACACAATGGAGCAGGGGAAGAGTGTGAGGAGTTCTTCCGCTGAGGAGGAGTGGCAAACCAACATATGATGAACTGAGCACACCCCCCCTTCCTTGTCCCTCTGTGCCTCTGTGGGGGAGAAGGCAGAGAAACTGGGAGAAAAGTTAAGCCCAGGAAGAAGGGAGGGATCAGGGGAAGGTGTTTTAAGATTTAGTTTTTCTTTCCCATTATCCTGCTCTGATTTGATTTGTAATAAACTGATTTCTCCAAGCCAAATCCATTTTACCTGTGACAATAATTGGTCCTTATCTTGACCCATCAGGCTTTCATTATATTTTCTCTTCCCTGTCCCGATAAGGAGGAAAGTAACAGAGTTCCTTTGGTGTGCACCTGACATCCAGCCAGGGTCAACCCATCACAGAAAGTAAGGTCTTCATAGTATGTACAGTATGCATAATATGTGTCTTGGGAAATAAAACGCATTGGGGTGTGAATTGAGTCCTTGTGTATGTGTATATTGTGCTGGGAGAAATACCTAAGACTAATAGAATGTTTCTTCTGTGTTGAACATCTGAAAAAAATAGATATCTAGGCTTTGATTTTCTTTTCCCAAATAGTTGTTATATGAAGGTGGAGTAGCATAAAGACCTCAGGTCCTGTCAGTGTTGTTCAGCTGTAGGCTATACAGAATTGCTTAAATATATGAACTTTCTTCCTTTTAGTATGGCATCTGTGTACATGAAACCAACAAAACCACCTAAAAAGTCTCAGACTAATGTCCAGGAAATAAAGTCATACCAGCAATCAGAATTGAATCCCAGCCTCTGGATGGATAAAAATATTTATCTATCTTTTCAGCTGCACAAGAGCATCTTTTAGCTGTACATAAAGACCTGGAAACAACCACTTTTTAATTTCATTAAAAATTCTTCTCTATCCTGTGAAGGGTAAGCAATTTTTGAATGCAAACAACATTATTAAAAGTACACGCTCTTCTTCCTAACACAGACACAAATCAGTCAGGCATTTCCAATATTCTTCACTTCTGGGCATTACAACTTTTAGAAGACATGTTCCTGTCTCTCACATTCTCACTCTATATATAAAACATATCAAAACTACATTAAAGAATCTGCAATTTATATTCATGATATAGGAGGTGACCTTTTCATTCAAGAGAGATGTAGTCATATGGAGTGGCTAATGAGAGAACCTCTGCTGAGAGTGGATAAAATTCAAACCTTCTGAATAATTATTAGACATTCTATTGTCTTTATAAACCTCTTTCATTTCAAACTGTCCCTTGATTTATAAAGCTGTCTTACTCTTATAAGCAATAATGGTAGTCTCAACCAGTGCCAAAGATTGATGATTTATCTGTGCAGGGGCTTTACTTCCTGGTACTGAATGCTAGAGAGATGCAATGAAGAGTAAAAAACAGAACTGTAGGGAAAAGGAGAAGACAGAGGAGGATGAAAGATGACTCAGAAGGAAAGAGGGAGGGAACATCTGTACTTCACTTCACTGATGATAATCTTTGCACAGTTTATGACACAGAGGCAGTGGGAACAGTGAGGTAATCATTTTACTTGCCTGTCATCTGCAGAGAGTATTTCAAATTGCAGGGTGAAATTCTGGCTCCATTGAAGTGAGTGAAAAACTCCTGTTGATTTAAATGAAGGCCAGGGTTTCTATGGATTCCCAGAGGAGGAGCAGACGGGCAGAGTGGCAGCTGTGCTGTCTCCATGACAGTGTCAGGCTTCATCAGGATCTTAAAAGCTTTTCTTCAGCTGTTACCAGAAACCTATGCGGGGCTTGAGCACCCTTAAATAATGCAGATAACACAGATACTTTTTCAAAAAAGTTAAGAAAAGTGCAGTCTCAGAGGATCTAACCCTAGTTTGGATAGCTGTACAGAATAAGCACTGTCCTTACAAACTAATGCATGGGTATATGTGTGCTTTAAGTAATATTTCTGGATTTCTTTTCCCTTTTCTTCAGTCTTAATCTGTGCAAGAAATGGCCTCAAGAACACATGACAGATAAAAAGTATCATCAATTATAGTCATCAAATTAGAGAAAGGCCTGTTATGATAGTAAGGCATTTGGATCTTGGAGGCAGGAGTTGTCCCAAAATGTCTGAGGCACACAGTTAAGACTTTCACTGAACAAACCTTTCTCCTGATTAGGGACACGTAACTGGGGAGAGCAGACCAGATGTGATGTAGTGCAATGCACTTAAAAACCCAATCTTATTAGCAGAGGATTTTAATAGGACCAGGCCATAACAGGTGACATGATAAGTGAAGAATGTGTCACAAGTGTCTACTTGCCTGTGTCTAACCATGGAATCTGATGTGCTGTAAAAATGAGAATCTGGAAGGACAAGAGGAAGATGGTAAGAAACTGAAGAAACGAAAAAACAAAGATAGTCTTCCTATATGCCTCTACTGTACTGGAAGGGGAGATAATCGTAACAGAAACACTAAGCTGGTAATGATACAGAGGGGTGATCATTTGATATGCTAATTTAGCAATTCAACAAGAATCTCATATGCTAAATGTCTTAGAGGACACACCCCTCACCACCATATTCAAAATATGAAAATACCCACACGTATTCACACACAAACAGATACAGACACAAATATCTATATGAATATAAATATATGTTTGTATATATATGTTTCTGTCTGCAAAGAAAGATATGAAGAATAAATTTAGTGGGCAGAGCAACAGTCAGTAAGCTTAAAAAAACTTAATTGTAGCCAGATAAAAGTTTCTTCATTTCACAAATATAGATGCCACAAATAATAGGGGTATTCAGTCTCAAATTTACAATAGACCACCTGTGATTTAATAAATAAGCCAGTAACTTTTGGGGTTAATGCAGTATATCTTTAAGACACAAGTAAGGTGGAGGAAAAACAACTGTTTCCTTTTTTCCTCACTTGCTGCTGCTTCTTCCCCTTAGAAGTCATTGCAGCTAATTACCATAAAGGATTAGCTTTTTCACTAGGTTATTCTTACAATGTGTCATTTTTAACTGAACTCTGACTTTGAACAAATGCAATCATCTAAAAGAGAAAGCAGATTAATCAGCTAATAGTGAAAAAAATTGATTACACGAAAGTGGCAAAGCACAAAACCCCTTGCATTTGCAACCCATAAAACATTAATTAAAATCAATAAGATTAGGGAGTAGTCAGCGTAAAGAGTTTCGTTTCCTACTCCACTTTTATTTTAGAAGTGTCTTGATTTGCTTTGCTTCAAGAGACTCTTGAACTGTTTTATTGAGTTTCAGATAATGAGTTCAGCTGTACTTAGCTCTTATAAGTAATGCCTTAGAAGACATCACCTGGGACTCAGTTGTTTTCTCTCGTTTTTGACTGTAAAGTTTTTTTAGTGTTAATACTGTGAGGAGACGAGAACTGTGCCATGCAAGGAAGCTCATTTCCTCTGGATCAGGGCTGTGAGACAATTATGTGCAGTTATGTTTAAAAAACACAAACCCAAACAAACAAACTAACAAAGAAAACCCAAAACACACCTCACTCCCTTTCCCCAAAACAAACCCCTCAGAAAACCCTCTTCATTGTTCTTCCCACTTCATGGAGAAAACGGAAGGTAGAATTCCTATAGAGGACTCAATTAGAGGTCCTGGAGTGAAGAAATACCTCTTAAAATAGTGATACCTCAGAAGCAGAAATCAGGGAGAAGATAAAGTTGTGGGTAAAAGAGGGAACAGAATCCAGGCAGTTGATCACAGACCAGTCTTTCTAAATGTACTCTAGACAGCTATCTGAATTCTGCAATTCTCTTTGCTGGTGTTTTATTGCCCGGGAGTGGAGATCAAGCCCCATATCGGCTCAGGACGTCTAGGTAGCTTAGCAACACAAGTCAGTAAAGAATGTAAACATGGCAAGATCAAAGAAATAAAAAGGAGAGAACTGAATTCCTTCTTTACATGGATGTTTTTTGAATGAATGCTTTTCCTCAGGAAGATTTCTTCCCAGGAGAGTCATGGATCATTTTGGAGAGATTAATACAGATTTCAGGTGAATTCACAACAATAGAAAATAAAATGCTGAACTCTGCTTAAGAAGAAAACCAATTGGTTTATGCATTATCCTCAAATACTTTAGTGTAAACTGATATTTTCTTTTCTGATAAATATATAATTTAGATTTTGTTACTTCAGAGGGATAAAACAACTGTACAATACTTTGGAAGTTCTAAAAGAGCAAAAGCTGAAGGAAAGGACAGTAAAAATCTTACAGGTGTAGTTTAGAAGGGAAGGAAGTGCAAAATCAGTATATAACGAAAGAGGAGAAAAGGATATATGTTGTGCAGGAGAAACTCATAACAGCTTAAAATATATTTACATTTTTAAAAAGAGATTTACTCCAAAATTGATCTTTCTTACAAGGTGGATTCCTGATATCACTTTTAAATGGTCTCTCAATACACTTTAACATTGTTTCTCTTAGGAGTCAGAGAAGGAGAAATTTCCTTCATAGATAGGTTTTCTTTTTCAAAACCACTTCTGACTACAACAGAGGTTTTTTTGTGTAATGTTTTATATCTAAAAATTATGATTAGTCATCTAGAGAATAAAAAACTTACCAGGTCCCACTTCTTTGATGTTAATTACCAACTAAATTCTAAAATATGGGAGGGTCTCTCCATTCAGCTGCACTGGCATTAATTGAGACCCTCCAGACCAATTTTTATCACTTAACTGCTATTTATGTCAAATACGGCCAAACGGATTAATTGTACAGTTATGTCAATGTATATTTTGTACATTGTACAATTACATATGTCATGTAATCTTTGGCTTTATAGAGAACAATATTGTACTGTTTCAGTATTAAGATACTTATTAGCAGAAACATTGATGTGTTTATGATGTTACCAGTGAATTTGTTCTCAAAACCCATGTTAGCCATTACACTTAAAGTTGATTAAGAGCTGTTATTTTATTAAATACAAGCAGGTTTTCACAAAGAGATAATTAACTCTAAGGGAAGCAGAACTCTACTGCATATTTAAGTAACACTGAGGCGTTGTGTAATTCATTATATAACAACCATAAGAAAAATATACCAAGTGTTTGATTTTCCTGGAAAACAAACACAGAGATAATTGGAACTTGATTTATTATTGTTGTAACTGAAGGACTTATTATCTGAAGACATAAAACTTGTATTTTTTACATTTCAAAATAATGTTGGTTTAGATTTTTTTTACTTGCATTACAGCCTTATACTTCACTGACAGAACAAGATATCCAGCAGATATGCCTAACTAGAAACACAGTTGGTAGAACTAGCTTCTCTTCCTGCCTCTCCCTTTCATCTTCTTTTTTTTTTTTTTTTAAATAATGAAATATTCTGCATCATATTAATTACTCCAACATAAAGCTATGTACCATGTAACATTTTTTTTTAATGTCTAGTAGAAAAAGTCAATTTTTTTGTGCAACCCTAAACAAGACCTTGGACACGTTCAGAAGACGTAGCACCAAGAACATGCTGTCCTGGACATCCCAAGGATAGTCAAAATTCTCGAAAGCTGAGAAAGTCTCCTCCCCTGTCTTGCCCATAGGTTGGGTGAAATTACTAATAAATGACAGTGTCACATAGCTATACCAGTTTAACTTCATCATCAGTGACAGAAATTGACAATATGACATAATCATTCTGATCAATATTTCAACCTATATAAACAACACCAACAATATAAGTAAATATAAAAAATAACAGAAGAAGAAGGGAGCACATAGTTGTACATAAGGATTTACATAACACCACTAAGTAAACAAATGTACCAACATTGTGAACATGAGCTATTTAACTAATATAAAAAGTTCATAAAACAATTTTTCTTTTGGAAAATGCTTTTGTCAGAATTTATTGCTATCTCACCCCTCCATGCACCACACTGGGCACAAAAAAAAAGGATAGTTGTGGTTTAGATCCAACTGGGAGCTGAGCATCACTCACCCTCCTACTGCCCCCCCACCCCAGTGGGATAGGAAGGAGAATAGGGAAAAAAAGGCAAAACCTTGTGGGCTGAGATCAGGAGAATTTAATAGAACAATGAAAATGGAGAAGAAACAAGAGTAGTAACAATAAAAATAGTGAAACAATGTATAAAGCAAGTGGTAGCCCCACCAGGGACTCACACACCCAGTCTGGCTTGACCTTTGCCCTTATATAGCAGGCATGATGTCAGTATGGTATTGAATATCCCATTGGCTGTTTCTTTGTCTATCCTGCCTGTGGTCCCTCCCAACTTGTGGTAAAAATTAACCCTATCCTAGCAAAACACAGGACAGTCATGCTCTAAAAAACATTATGTTAGCAAAAGTGAGCCAAGGAACTTTCAGTGACTAACCAAGCAGCAAGAAGAAAGCCACTTTTTTTTTTTTTCTCATGTTGGAGGATGCTGTAGGTAGAATAGGTTGGGATTTGAGTGTATAGCTTATGCTATGGGGGCAAAAAGGAAATCATTTACACCAGTAGATTGTATGAACCTTAAAATTTCTTATACTGATTTTCTTCTGCAGGGAGAGCAATACCTTGCATGAAGAGCAATGGGCGAAGTGTAAACTTCTTTCTCCTTACACGCTTAACAGCTAAAAAATGCTCAAATTATAGTTCTGCTGAACATCTTGTAGTGGGATGAATGGGTGGAAAGGACAATGCTAGTCACCAGAGAAAGGAAAAGCAGGAATACTGAACCCCTAGACACAAGTCCTAACAAGCTCCATGGATGTTGAAAGTCCAAATCTATGTATAAATGCTCATTATCTTGTCCTGCTGAATTCTTTTGGAGCCCTATCCAGGGGTGAATATACAATGTGCATGTATCTGAATAAGCTAACTAATGGTTGATCTATTCTTGGGTAACCCACAGGCCCTTTTTTAGCTGATTTTTTTTCTAATTCTCTACTGCTGTCACTCATGCATGCCCTTGGAGAATAGAATTTTTCAACCTTACCAATACTGATTCTTCCTGCACAATTTGTCAAACTGATGATTCAAGCAGTGAATATCTAGAAAGTTTCTACAGAAAGTCTGACTGTTTATTGTTAACAAATACCTTAAAACTAGCTTACTTAAGGTGGTAAAAAAGATAGTAAGTGCTAGCACTTTATTTATTGCAAAAAAACGTCTTTGGTAATGCTAAACAGGAAGTTGTCACTAACGGTTAAAAAATCAGTTTTATGTGGTGCAATGTAGTCTCCAAATCCCTGTCCTCCTATGAAGATTGACCATTCTTCATCTCATGCCTGGCTGAATAATTACTGATCTTGGTTAGCAGCAGGATGCTTCCTTGATGTATCTGGAGCCATAAGACTTTGTAACAGAACACATGAGCTTGCCTTTGTACACCAGAAATTGTGTTATCTATCTCCCTGAATACAGGGGTCTAGGTTTTAAGTGCCACTACAGAAAAAAAACAAGCTGTGTCAACAAACATGGGGGACTGCATATGTGGTGTACATGTCATGGTTCACCCCCCACTGTCCTCCACTAACAGCATTTTGGCATACCAATTTTAATGTAATGAGATTTTAAAGTTGCATCCATATCTTCAGAATTTTTATTTTCAGAAATATTTTATGTTTAATTTGCCTTTATCTCCCTCCCTCTCCTTCTATTCATCTTTAATAGGCAAAGGTAAAGAATAGTCAAGGTAGATGACCTGATGGACATTATAAAGAACAATGGTAGCTACAGAAATATTATATTTGACTTACCTTTATAGTATGGTGTGTGGAATTTTACTTTATCTTTTACAGTTTGTGTCCCAATCACCCCCTCTAGAGCAGTTATAGAGGAGTATCGGCAGTTGTGCAAATTCCAAGTTTTTATCAGGTTTCATACTTGCTACAAATATCTTAAGATTATGGGTTTAGGGATTCCCTGTTTAAATAAATGACTGAGATCACTCTGAGGTTTTGATCTATTTCCAGCTGAGCTGTCTTTGGCTTGCAGGTGTGGTTGTCCTGCTGACTGGTCATACCTTTTTTTTCCCCCCTCTGTCCTGACAAGCTGTCAGTTCTGTGTTGATATCTCTATTTAGTGCCTTTCTGGTTTCTTTTTTTAGAACTTAATTCAGCTTCTCCTTTCACTGTTCCATCTCACTTTAAGCTGGTTTTTTTACTGCAAGGCATAAAACTTTGATATGATAGAATATATGCAATGGTATTTTTTCTGAATCTTACTCAGCTTGGGTTATACTAATAACAATATTTAGCACATTTATACAGCTTGAAATAATTGCACAGAGATTAAATAATTATTCAGCACAGGGAGGTAAATGGAGGAAGAATTATAGTTTGTTTTTTAAATAGAATGAAAGCTGAAGTGACTCACTCAAGCTCTATAATGACTTGGGATAAAAGTGGTTGGAGGACTTGCAACATTTTTTTTTGAGAAATTAGCTTATAATGCCTTACAAGACACAAGGCATTTTAGTAACTCAATGAGAAATGTATTTTTGTTACATGCCAGTGTCATTTTACCTAAGCATCTAAGAAGCATAAATGTTTTCTATATTCAAATCTGGGAGCACCTAATGCACAAATTACTGGGTAGACCAGACTCACTTTGAAATAAGGAAGTTTAGGCTATACCAGTGCAGGTTGATTGTATTAATGCAAATGTTATGTAAATTATTGATACACTTACATAAATTATTGATCGGTTCTATTTTATGCTTTTGCAATACTGGAAAATTTCAGCCTTATGCTTCAGTATGGCACAGCTGCTACTTCAATTTTTTTTTTAAAGTACACCACAGAAAAATAGAAATACATTTCAATCTAGGATATTGCTGAAAGAAGTCATGAAGTGAAGGAAAGGTTATGTGAAGGGTCCTACAATAAAACAAGCTCTGCTCCAAGTCCATATCCTATGGATAGTACTTCAGGATAGTAGAAATATTTATTAAACATTGAACAAAAATGGTTAGTTTAATATGAACGTGTAAGAGAAGGTGCAAAATTTTACACAGACTTTTTCGGGAAGGCATAACGCAGGACTTGGTGGTCCTCCATACTCAGTGAGCATCCTCAGAGGCTATGGAAAACTACAGTGCTTTTTTGCTGCTAAATAATCTTTTAGATATCTTCCTAACCATAGTGGTTTGTGAAATTACTACAACTGATTATTTTTTTAATCCATTTGGGCTTCTATCCACTTACTGAGTTATATGTAAATGCTTGATTTGTATGACTGAACATTTTAATTGTTTATCCTATCTTTCAAATTATGATTAAAAATATATTGAGAACTGGGTCCTCTAGAACTCTGCTTAAAATATATTTATGGTTTGCAGAAAACTGTTGATTACTGCACTTACGTTTGTGCCCATGTTCTGTTGTCTTCATCAAAACCAAATTTCCTGGTTTACTCATGAGAGTGTCTTGAGGGACAGCATCAAGTATATTAGTAAAGTCAAGATGAATTTCCTTTAATGCCTCTCCCTTATCTGCTGGGCCCATTATACTGTCACAGAAGGAAATTGGATCATTTTGATGTGATTTGTTCTTGACAGATCCATGTTGGCTGCTTTTTATCACCTTTATTATCCTGTAGGTGCTTTTAAATTGACTCTTAAGTGATTTGTTCTAGGATCTTCCTGAACATAGAAGTTAGACTGGCTGACATATAATTCCAGGCCCTTTTTGTCATTTTGGAAAAACCCATGAAGTTTGACCTTCATCAGTTTTAGAAAGTTCTTAGAAATTTTGGAAATAAGGATTAATGACTCACAAATTGCATTGGCCAGCTTCCTGTGTACTGTAGGGTGAACTGAGTCAGGTCCTGTCAACTTGAATGCAACTAGTCAATCCAAATATTTTTTCACTACTTCCTTTTTTTCTTCTTTTCCAGCACTGTGGCCTAATCATCATCTCTAACAGATTTTTTTTTAACCAATAGACTTCTTTAGAGGCCTACAAGCAGTTATTATAAACATCTCATTTTAGATGTACAACTCATTTTTTGCATCTTATTTATGTACATCCCATTTAAACCCTCAAGATGACCCTCTCAGGGGACCTGAATGGTTTTCAAACCTTACAGTTACACTCAGGAACAAAGAAATTGCATTTCCGAGGAAATTTCAGTTACTGAAATTCATCCATGATCAAATAGGAGCTCACAATACATTTTAAACAAGAGAGCAAGTGGAGAGATGATATACCCTCCATCCCCAAAGCTTTTTTGTAAATAATTGAGAAGTTTAATTCTGAGCATAAAGTTTTATTTTTACAATTAAAAAACCCCAACCATTCACATTTTTTTCTCTGTGAATTTTGATAGATTCTCTTTGAACCTTAATAAAATGTTGACCATTTACATTTAGGCTTCAATTGTATCTTTGTGGTGTGGTTTAATTTTTCTGTTGTTCTTGTGGTCTTTTTTGTATGTTGTTTTTCTTATAAATCCAAGTAGCATTTACAGTGATTCTAAAATTTTGGCACAATTTTTATTTTTGAAGAGGAAATAGTGGTGAGTACTTTTAATGTGTTATTTTGTTGGATTTTTTTTCTTTGTTTTCTATATGCAGAAGGGATTTTTATCTCTGTGTGGGTCTTTAGTTCAGATGCAGTCTGTATTGCTCAATTTAGACAAACCATTTGTTTCTATGGATTTTTGAAATTGCTCCATTTTCCAGAGTTGTACAAGAATCTCCCCTTTCAACCCAAGCCAATTTTTCCTCATTTCTCATCCAGTATGCAACGCATCATTTCATTTAATGATACCAGTGGAGAGCATACAGTGTTCCTAACAATCCCAGAGATCCTTCATGGAACAATCAAAATCCTCAAGGACAATTTGAGAGCAGCCTATACTGATTCAGTAGAGTTCAAGGCATCTTTTAAAAGTATATGTAATCACTCTCTATTTTGTAATCACTCACATTTGCTTGCAAAATGGCTTGCAAAGGCAACTTAATTTAGGGAGAACATTTTTGGTTTTGTGGTGTTATGTAAAGTCTCAAGACAGATACAGAGTCTGGGATTCACGTATGAATTTAAGCCCTGTTACTTTAAGAACTAACTTAAAAGTAATGCTTGTATGTCTGTTTATAGGTGTAAAGTTCTTGCTCTGAATTGACTCTGGAGTGCCTGTACAGTGTAATTGCTTGAAAAATAAGATTTTATTACAACTCAGGCCCATGAGAAGAGAAACCAAGGCAACCATCTCTCCCCACACATTTTCTCTTCCAGTGGTAGAAAACCCAACAGCACAACACTGCCCGAACTGTGCACAGATCGCTTTGTGCCATCACACTTTAGTATCTTTAATGCCTATCCTGTATTTTTTCTGGACTATATACTCCTGCATACACATCTTGCAATTTTTCCCATATCCTCTGTATGCTGTAAACTGATTCAGCAAAGGCCATTGGTTCTCCTGAACCCTCTGCACCATGAGTTCATCAAGCTGTTCATCTGGTGCATCTAATCAGCTTTTGGATTTATAGCCGGTTATGTCAGGATGGGTCTTCCTGAGACAGCTGAGATATTCTGCTTTGCAGTGTGTTCTTGAGCTTAGTTTTGTTTTCATTAACATTAAACTAGAAAAAAACTTCTAAGTGTTTTGCTGTGAAAATGGTGGCTGGCTGAAGAAAGCTGTGGGAACTGACTAGCTGTGGATGTGAGAGATGCAGATTTAAGTCTTGACTCAGACCTCAAATAGGATACTCTGGCTGAGTTACAGCAGAGTATTTCATACATATAATTCTAAATCATTCTAAATAAGGAACTTGAACCTGGCTTTCACCCAATCTATGCTATGTTTTATCTTTTACAGCATCTTCCATTTTTCCCCAGCGATCCATGTGTGCTGTTGAAATAGAAATGTTTTAGCTCCTGTGAAATTTCACTGTAGCAGAAATAGTTGTGTCAGTATTTCCTTTTTATTTGTCAGCAGTTCTGTGGGGCATCCTAGCTGTAGAAGCACTGAACAAATGACAAGATACTGCAGTCTTTGTTAGGATATTACTGCAGTCTGGTTTACAACTTTTCAGTAAATTCATGCAGTTTTCTATGTTTAGGTTGTGAGTTAGAGACCTCTAAAATACCGAGAATCTAAAATGTTTAGGGATATGTTTGCAAAGAGGGTGAGAATATATATATCTGAATTACTGTTGAAATGATAGTATGGTAGGCTAAAATATTTTTCACTTAAATACTGAATTCATTTTTTTTTAATACTATTTTATATCCTACTTAAAGGTAAGCATTACTTACAAACTTATGAGTAGTGCATCGGTCTTAAGTGGCATGCCAAGGACATTTATTTTTTTTTTTTTATTTATATGCAATGCTTTCCTTCCCTTTTCTAGATGGGAGAGAAGCTGTCCATGGGAAGAAACTCTGACATACCTTTTGCTATCTGCATACTTCTAAAGATTGATTCACTTAATGTTCTTTGCAGTGGGAGTGCAGATCCAACCTACAATGCAGCAGGTAAATATATTGTGGCTTTCACCTTGCTGTATGTTCACCCCCAAAACACACCACATTTTGTTACAGTCATATTATATCCTGACCACTTACCACATTGACTGGGAAGGTAGTAGGGTTACTAGGAGTTTATATCTGTGAATCCACGAAACTCAGTGTATGTGACATCTTCAATTAATTCTGTAACTCAGAACATAAAGTGATCTATGTGATTCTGTAATAATTCTCTGGTCCCATATGCTTCTAAAAATCACACCTTACCTCTCAATGTCATTATTTAGTTGCAGCTTTTTGAGCTTATTCTTACTGGAGGTAGACCCATCCATATGTACCCACTTACTCTTGTGAAAAATTAGCAGAAATTTGTGTTTGATTAACCACTTATCCCTCTGTAGTCCACTAGAGAGTTCGGTTTTCCTCACTATTGTCTTGCTGTTTGTTTCCAGTTGTACTACTAGTCAAAATTACAGTTTTACCATGACTCCTATGTGCAAAATATAAATTGTGTATCAAATCCATTTTCAGTCCTAAGTAATGAGTAGTAGGGGAATGGAGCACTAAGAGGAGTATTCAGAAGCCAGAAAATACAAGGGGAGTTGGTAATCAGAATACAAGGCTAAGAGTGAGGATGGAATTAACAAAACTTACATGTTTTGATTGGATCTCCTATGTTTTATTACCTTTGTTTTAATCATTGAACCTTGAAAAAGACAATGTGCGTTATTATTGGTTCATGTGCAACATTGAGACATTTATCTAACATTGCATGCTCCAAAAATCCAATTAGATGATATTCTTGTTGGCATGGTGTCCATGCCAGTTCTGCTTTCACTTTTATCTGCTGCAAATAAGCTGGAGTTGAAATAAATATTAATACAGTGAAACCAATGACACGTACCAGGTGTGTGGACATACACCAGGGCTGTCTGTCATGTTTAGGAATGCTTTCCTTGAAAAATGTAGTATGTGGCTGCTATAAACATGTAGGTTTAGGAGCATGCAGGGAGAGAAAACAGAACACTACTGGTAAATCCAGCCATCAAGATTGACCCTTTCCCAAGTGTTTTTTTCCCCATTATATTTTCTTTGCTAAAACTGGAAACCAGCCTTTACTGCAATATGAGGATTTTTGATATTAGATCAAATAATGTTATTTATTTGTGTTTCCTTTACTGTGGTCTTTTTGTGCCACAATTTTTTTTCTATCTGCCTGCATTCAGCTACAGCTCAATTAAATGGAGAACAGATTTGAATTTTTGTCTAGCTTGTCTCAAGTGCTAACTCAAGTAGTAAACTACTTTGTTCAGAAAACAAGTATCTTTTTTCTTTTTCCCCCATGAAATAGAAGGGATAAACCTTAATTTATGAAAACTTTGTTTTATGCCAAGACAAAGGGTATGTTCACTTTTATCAACTAATTAGAAGTTTGTTCTTGGATTGTTGAGCATTGGACTTGTTCTGCCACACTGATTATGTAGAGGATTGCTGGCTAAGATGTCAGGGGACAGGGCTACTCTATCTTTTTTTAAGGGTTAATGGAGAGCAAAAAATTTAATAAGCTAGCTATTATACAGAACATAATTCCGAGATGAGATGCAGTGACTTTTTGATACATATTACAAATGTAAAGCTTTTGTATTGAAGCAGCTTTTATTATATGATATATTACAATATTTAT
>JAAGNO010022568.1:0-18424 GCA_033439905.1 Ceryle rudis
GGAAGAAATTCTTCACTGAGAGAGTGGTTAGGCACTGGAACAGGCTGCCCAGGGAGGTAGTGGAGTCATCATCCCTGCAGGTGTTTAAAAAACCGACTGCATGTAGCACTTGAGGCTATGGTCTAATGGATAGAAAGATGTTAGGATGAAGGTTGGACTTGATGATCCTAAAGGTCCTTTTGCAACCCTAATGATTCTATGATTCATCATATGAAATTTTTTTTTGGAGTTTGTCCTCCAGTTTGAAGGATCTTGTTTTATGACACAGACTTTTGACTCTCGAGTTCCTTAAGTGATTGACATAAATAGTTATCATCCTTTAAATGAACAAGACAGTAAAAAGGATGAGATGTGAAGCATCTGTGTTTCACAGGTTATTCTTTTGACAGGGGAAATATTAGGACTCAAGACTCTTTTGTTCTGTTCTATCTATTTCACTCTACCATGCTCAGCCCCATACTTTGTACGTTTGCTTCTACTCCTTTGGTTTTGTCCTGCAAGGCAGGTCTTCCTTTTGTGAAAACTGTTATCCAGCTTTATTCATGGATAAATTCTGTAGTTACCAGCACCACCACATTCAATCCCCAAACAGATCAATGGCTCAAGAAATTTCGTCACTATAACCTCTCTTTTTAATGTCTACTTTTTTGACAACTCTCACCCTGACAGCGACTGAAACCAGACGACTTATAGCAATCAATACCATAGAGATCAGGCTTTCACAGGAATGTAGCTAAAGGAAGAATAGAAGTTAACCTAAATAGGCAATATTGTGAATAAAGAACTGCACAATCCAGACATGATATAGACCATTGCTGATGTGATACAGTAGTGTGAAATACATCACCAATTATTAACTGGATACTAAATGAAAAGTGTTTTCAAGTAGAAGAAAAAAATAGTAAATTAAAAATATGGAAAAGTTTCATCTCAGGCTGCTTCAATTTTTGGAAACATAGTCTTTGATAACGTGTGAGACTGAGATGAAGTAAGAACAATATGATAGTACTGGGAGATGCAAAACTAACCCTTGAGAGAAGAGTTATAATTTGACATATAGCAGAGTTTTGTTAATATCACTGAAGCTGAACAGTGCTAGTAAGTAGATGTGAAAGAATATAAAAAAATTAACAAAGAAAACCCCATGAGCAAAGAGTTGCACATATCATGGTATTCAGTATAAACCACATTAAGGTGAAGGCAGGGGATTACATAAATTTCAGGAGCTACTAAACAACAGGAGGAGAACAGATAACAAAACAACCATTACTGTTGCTCAATTCCTCATTATCTATTGTTTTCACACAGGATAAGAAGATTATCTGTTTAGGCACTAGCATATAAGCCAAAGCATTGCTAAAGTCATTGTTAAGTTTGTTTTTCCACAAACACACAGCTGACCATAGGTAAAATAAGTTTAGCCCCACTGGAAAAGTATGTGATGGGCAATGTTAACCATTTTAAGAAGGTATATTTGTAGTCATATGGAAAAAAATGCACTGATTACTGCATTAAACTCATGTCAGCATGAAGATGAAGTTAAGATTTTAAAGAAGTAATTCAAAAATCTAATTAGGGAAGAGGATAATGAGGAATATACAAGCTCATTTCTGAGTTCAGGACAAAAAAAACCCCGACACACACACAAACCCACAATAAACAAATAAACAAACAACAAACAAACAAAACACCCAAACAAACAAACAAAATACCCCAACCAACCAACTAAAAACCACAAAAACCCACTTATCTCAAAGTATGCTTCTCTAGGAAAGTTTCCTTTTTCTTAAGGCAGCAGCTAATAGGACAGATGGATAAACACTGCTATGAGCATCTGACAATCACAGTTGATTGGAGTAGGTCTGCTCATTGGCCATTACAGAAGAAGACAATGTAAGCCCTCTTCCAGACAGTAAAGCTGGAGAGCACACCTGTCAGTGAAGAGATGTGCCTTTTTAATAAATTAATAAAACTGTAGATGTCTTTATAATAGGAAGAGATGAAGAGCACAGTTTTAGTCTTTTCTGTTCGTTGAATTTAGTTGGGGTATTGTTCTTTGTATATGCCATCAGTCTCTAAAAAATTCATCAATCTTCTTGTCAAAATAAAAACTTCCATAGCTATTCATTATTTAATCAGCTTTTTCCAACTTGCTTCCTATAGATTACTTTCATCATTTACTTTTATCATTAATCCAGTTTGTTTTCAATACTGAGGGGTGGGGTTTTTTATTATTTTTAGCTTTATCTGTGCCAACTTCTAGTTAACACTTTATGCTGTCTTATTCTTTTACATACACCCTGTAGAACACCCATTATTTGACAGAACACTTGGAACACCAGATGATACTTGCATTGCTTATTATAATTCATTTCAAAGCAGTTCTCATCTGTTTTTCAAACATATGTGAAGAAAATTCTCTCTGTTCTGCCTCAAGCAACATAAAGCACACACTATGCTATCCATCTTGCGGTTATCATGCAATTATATTACTATTACGAAAAGCAAGACAAGAGTTGATATAACTATCTTGTTGAGAAGTCTACACTGTATTTGATGTATTCCATAGGTGAATGTCACTCATTTATACAGCACTAAATTGTACTTGTGATTTTAAACAGAGTAAGAAGATACAGAATTTGACTGACAGATCATAGGAACTGAAAGAAGAAAGTCAAAAGGATGAAGAGCAGGATGCATTGCAGGAGTTGGAGGACTCTCCTGAATCACTGGGTGTGGTCCTCACCTTCATCAGGTAAATCTGTCACAGAACAACTTTCATTAACTGTCCAGGCTCTGGTTTTGTATTCAGTTCCCTTCTGCTGCTGAAAGACTCTCTTGGAATCTTATTCCTTCAGTAGGTAGAGAGAGAGCAGCTTCTATTTTTCTAGTCTAAAGGTGAATATGGACAGTTATCCTTGTTATCTGGTGTCAGAAGTTAACATATATGTTGTGAGTAGATGGAGCTTAATGCTGTTCCTAGACATTTTTTCCTGGAAAATACCTGATGTCCTACAAACATAGGAGCATCATGAATTTGTTGTTTTCTTTTTTCCTGGGACACAGTTTTGTTTTATTTCCTCTAGTGGATTTGCACAGAGTGCAGTCTGTTAACTGTTTTTTTTTGGAAAGTATAGAGCAGGAAAAGGAGCTGTGGTTTTTCCTTTGAAGGGAGATATAGTCTATCCTTTGGGAGAGGAGTGTCCAGTGCAACTGGTGGAGAGGCAGCACTGGTGCCCATTGGAAGGCAGGAGGAGAAAGATGGCAGTGGCATATAGGAAGGGAAATTTAATGCAGAATGGTGTGAAGCTTAAGAGGGAAGGGTTTTCAGGCAGGCAAAAGTAAGGGGTCTGTTCTTGGAAATCCCCTAGGGAAACTGGACTCTTTGGGAGGAGAGAGAGGGACGTGGAGTAACCTGGGACTAAGCAAAGGGGGATTGACCATGTAGCATAGAAGTATTTGGAGGCATGAATATAAAGGTACAGGAAAGTAAGGGTGGGGAGTCTAAGACTGAGAAAGGGAGCGGAATGTGTGTGTGTGTCCATGGAGAGTGTCCCTAAATCCTGCTGTTATGCACACCCTCCCCCACAATGATTGCTGGGACTGTCTTCTCCAACATCATCCTTTGCTGTTGTGTGTACTGCAATCCTAAACAAAGGATTTCTTGTGGTTTTGGGGGTTATTTTACATGAATTTATGAAAAAATACCTTTAGCTGTATAAGGGCTTTATAAGTTCTCATGGTAGTAAAATGAGTGATTCATAAGACGGAATGCTGAAGTATAGACAAGTACAGACTGACAAGAATAGCTTTTACACTGACTGACTCAGCTCACCCAGGAGTTTGATTGATTTTACCGTTAAAAGGAAACATTTCCTTTGTGTTTTGTGGCCCACAGCATCTCCACATTTTACTGCATCTCGTAAGAAAGAAATATCTCATGAGCAGTTTTCACTTTGTGAAGGTTCATGTAAAAAGAGCAGACAATATATATATATTTTTTTTTAACTAGATCACAGAACAGCAAAAAAGAAGCTGAAGAAGAGTGACCAGCAATCTGTCTGGTGTAGGGTTCAGTGACACCAGGTACAAGTACGTAGGTTGATACGAAGATAAACCAAGACACACCTGGCCCAGATCCCATTCCCATTTTCTGTTGTTGAGATTATGTAGAGCTAAGCATAAAGAGGACACTTTCAGGTGCACACAGGTCTTGCTCTTTTTGGAGATATACATATCTAAGAATGTTAAAATCCCCTAACACTGGGGTTTTGGCTTCTGAATGACTTAGAAACTTCCGTAAAAAACCTGATAGAGAAACTGTGTAGCTCTCATTCCCATTAAGACCTTAAAATTCTAGTTCTGTTTTTGAAAGTTAAATCACTTAGGCATTTTTATCACAAAGTTCCTTTCTAAACTGCAACATATTATCAGTTTACAACACTGGAAGGTGCACATATTCACATTACCACCTGCTCTGGATTTGGATATAAATATTTATTACAATTCAATCTCCATTCGGAGCATCACTCACAGAACTGCAGATGAAGAAAAGCCGGGATGACAGGACACAGATGAATGCTAATAGATTTGAACTTTTGCTAGCATCAGTCAGCTTTGTTATTAACACAATCCCTTCTTTTGTCATGCTCAGTATATCGAAAAGTTATTTTAACTAAGTCTAATAACATCACCAGCCATAATCTATTCCAGAATCTGAGGGAAATTATTGACTTTTTCCTCCCTCAGTCATCTTCATTCTCTGCCTAGACTGAACAAGACAAAATTATTTTCACTTACCAAGGATTTCATAAATCACTGATACAGTAATAATTGCCAAGTATCAACAGAGTTCTGCTAGTATTTAAGGAAGTTTAGCTTAAAAATCATATTACTGATGAATAAAAAAGATGTTTTCAGAGACTATTTTTTTAGGCATTTTTCACCAGATCACTGTCACATCACTGTCATATCATGTAAAGAATAAACATGATTTAAGTAATATCCTTTATATTATTGAATGAACTGGCTATAAGTTGGTATTAAGGTGAGTGTCTGGGGAAAATTTAAGAGTATTTAATTATTATATTGCAATATTGCATAATTGCTCTTCTATGACTCTGTCTGATATGATTTTCTAATTATTGCTACTAGGAAAATGGCGCTAACTGCAACTTCTCCTTTTAGAGCTTGCCAGTTTTGTCATTACCTACCATGACAATCTGGAGACCCCTGAGAATTTCCATCCATCTTTTTCACAATTGCTGAATGTTAGCAAAGCAAAAGATATGGAATACAGCAAAAGATATGTTTTGCAAAAGATACGTAATACATCCACCCTCAAACTTTTATGTGCTCATCAAATTTTTGGCATTATATAACAAATAAATAAAAAAGTAACAATGCATAAAATCAGTATTTTGAAAAAATAATAAAAAAAATATATAAGTGGATAATGAAAAACATCTCAAATGGCACAATATTTAATTAATTTATTTATGAAACTAACTGGTCCTCAATGTTAAAAGTGGGGTTTACCTTGAGAATACAAAACTCTGAGTAGCCAAGTGCATCACACCATGAGTATGCAATAAATCACCATAACGACTAATACCAAGCCCATCAGTTGTTCATTCAGATAATAGCTGCTAGGAGAGCACTTCACAAGTAAGAGTCAATTAGAAGTCATGATGGTCTAAAAGGATTAAATAAATCTACTGTCTTTGAATAAAACAAAATCGATTTTATTAAAAATACTCTTTGATAAATCACAATCAAGATTAATCAGGTAATTGTACAAGGAAACACACAAACTAAGGAATCATAATTAAAGAACAAAAAGTAATTCAGAGGAAGAACAGAGGTATATATTAAAGGGGTTTTATATATCATGTAGACAAAATCATTGCTGCATAACTGAAATTAGCAATTTTTTTTCCCAAGACAAAGATACGTAGTCAACAAGTATTTGACTTAATGAAACAAAACCTTAAAACTTATTTTAGTAGTCCATGCATGTATCAACTGCATTTTATTTAAAAAAATGGTTTTATCTGAAAAAAATGTAGTAAAAATGTGAGGTTATATCATCTGTCCTAATTCCAAATCTATAGTAAGTACTTTAAAATTATAAAGACCTAATTCTAGACTTAAAATAGAAGCAAACAGAAACTTCTGGATGACCAAAACTGCAGCAATGTTAGTCAATGAAATTGTTCTGGGATGCTAGCAAACCCTGAGGACCAACTAGAATGTGCCCATAAGCACACTCATACATTATACTCATTTGCTGTTTAGACCAAGGTGGCCATATCCTAAATGACTCTTCAAACTAAATCCTAGCTTTGATGCTAAGGACTGTGCAGGACACAAACAAGATGCTCTGGGTCAAAACCATTTCTGGGATGTTAGTTACAGCAGCTCAGCAGCGTAAGCCCTCTTCTCTGTGGATGGTCTCTTTTAGCCCTTAAGAAACAGGTGACTTCTTTGAGGTCTGTGTGTAGTTCCCAGGGATGTCTTTTTCACTTTGTGGCCCCCAGTCAAAGCACAAGAATTGTCTGTTCTTCTAAACTGATGCCTTAGGGAAGTCATTTCATCCCAATGCAAGTGGGATGAATTTCAGTAGGATACCTATCTAGAATCATTAATTTTAGACAAACAGAAGACAACTAGCTTAGTCTAGTTGTATAATCTTAAGGAGACTGAAGTTAGGTGGAAATCTATCCTATCTGTGATCTCATTTACCCAGAAGCTACTAGTGAGGTAAAAACAGGGAAAAATTCTGAGACAGTGAATATTGTATGAAGAGGAGACTCAGGGGGACCTTATCACTCTCTACAACTACCTGAAAGGAGTTTGTGGTCAGGTGGGGGTTGGGCTCTTCTCCCAGGCAACTAGTGACAGGACAAGAGGGTATGGCCTAAAGCTACACCAGGGGAGGTTTAGGTTGGATATTAGGAAGCACTTCCTCATGGAGCGGGTGATCAGACATTGTAACAGACTGCCTAGGGAAGTGGTGGAGTTGGCATCCCTGAAGGTGTTTAAGGAAAGACTGTATGTGGCACTTAGTGCCATGGTCTAGCCAATGTGGTGCTGAGATGTCATAGGCTGTACTTGTTGATCTCAGAGGTCTTTTCCAACCTCAATAATTCTGTGATTCTTTGATTCTGTAATATATGGCATAAATATGACTTTGTTACATATACAGATGAAGTTTCAAGACACTGAAGTGGTTTATAGTACAGAACAATAAGTATTATAGAAAACTGTGGACAAACTGACCCAAGGTCCAAGCTGAAGCTCTGTAATTGCTATGTGAACCAACACATCTAGTAATTTGTATTTTGTAAGTTTCTGTTCTTGACATGATTTAAAAATAGACAGATGCAGCAAATTTATAGTTGCAAAGTAGTGCAAGATCTTACTTCTGCTGAAGTGCAGAAGAGCTATTTATTAAAACCACTTTATTATTAAGATGTTGGCAATAGAAAGAGCTTGGATTTCGTGTCCCAGCAAGTCTCCCTTATTCATATGCTCCTAACAACTAAGATTTTCTGTAGACAGAGTTCCGCATCTTCTCTCCTTCTGCCCTTGGACATAACTATTTTCATATTAATATTTCATTAAACATAGAAATTGCCTATATTGATTTCATTTTAGGTCCTCATCAGAACTAACAACCAGATAAATATGAGTGAATTATATGTTCGGTCTACATTTTGTGAGTCTAAAATAAAATTAAAATTCAATGAACAATGTTATTGAATTAAATGCAGGTCTTCAAGAACAGTCTGGCAGATATTTTATGTGCTTGTAATGATGAAGGCAGGTGTAGTTTGATAATAACTCAGTGATTAATTAACAGGTTTGTTTTTTATTGAGTGGAATAGTATGAAATTTATAACAGTTACTAACCAAGACAGAAATAGTTTATTCATCAGTGGATTTTTTTCAGTATCCACAATTTCCAGGTCTTTAAAGGAAGTTAGCTGCTTTTGCCTTTAGCTCTCTTGTTATAAACCCATTATGGCACAATATTCCTCACTTAGATTCTTCTACTCAGTCTTTTGTGATGAAGAGTGACTTTGGTGGGACTCTGTGGCAGAAGTCTACACTGTCTTCCAAAAAAATGCCCTGGATCAAACATGCTCTCAATACATGCTTTGAACAGGGTAACAGACAGAACGGAATTCTCTTCTTTTATGCTTGTGTGCCCAGGGACATCCAGTGATAGTTTGCTCACTGCATATTTTTTCCTTTGTTTCTTCTGCCTGCAGCATTCACAAAGAACTTGGTGCTCCTAACAGCCAGATATCACACAAGTCCCATCTGCCCCTCTGACTCGCATGGCTGCACAAGCTGTTGGATACTCAGCGTGCTGGGGTGCATCTCTTCCAACTGGTGAAGAGCATCCTGGGGGCTGCTGTAGTTCCCAGACACAGACTGCCTCCCTTGAAGGGAGTACCTGCTGTGGCATGGTACACAGTGAACATAGGTGTCCACTGCTCCACACAGTGTTTGCTGAAGTTGTTTGTTCTAAGAGTCACAATAACAGCTTTAGTGTTTCTTTGGTATTGGGCTGTCATTTCTTTTGTGATTTTAGCAATGAAGTGTAAAATCTGGGCTTTATGCTAGGTCTAGTTTTCAGTTTAATCCTGATAAAAGGCTGTACCAGACAGACTTCAAATAAGACAACATCAGCTACTGCAATGGGAACAGGTTTCTGTGGTGATTTCAAAGTTGGAAGATTTTTTTTTTTTTTTTAATCTGAAAAGCAAATGTTATATAAAATATTTGAAGCTGCTTAGCTTTCTGGGAAACATTCCCAGTCATTTGCAACAAACAGTCCACCTCTTGGAAGGCAAGAAAAACAACAAAATTTCCACCCAGTAAGGGTAGTAATGATGAGCTGCTATATGCCACTGTCACTCACTACCATCAAGGAAACCACAAATCAGGGCACATATGCTATTCAACAAATAATTAAAATTGCTGAAAAGATGCCACTGTAAAGACAAAAGCTGTTAATTGAGACAGACTCTCTAAGGTATTACAACCCCTTGAGTATTCCCTAGTATGGTAAATAATTAACACCAAATGTAAGTCTTGCTACATGACAAAACTAAATGAAGTGTAATAATACTGAAGGCAAAATAATAAGTCTATATTTCTTTTTTTCTTGACAGGTGAAACATTATTTTGCAAAGCTGAAAGTTCAGGACATCTAGAAAAATTTGAAAGACTTAGTCTCTCAGAAGCATAACCTCTCCAGAATACATAGCCCTAAGTTCAGCTTCCATGTCATAAAGGTGTCTTATTTTAAGCATAAATAGGACAGTTCTGATTATCTAAAAAGACTACAATCAAGCCTTTGCTGCATCATTTCCAGTTACAGGGCAAGGTATATTTATGGAACCATTAATATCCCAAGAATAATTTGGCTGCTTTTATTTGCTGAAACAAATTATTATTTTATCTTTTGAACAAAATACTGAAACTATTAAAATTTGTTTTCCAAGCTCCTCTCCCAATATATATGTGGCTCAGAAATATTAAATCACTAATGTCCAATAATATAAAATTATTTAATTAGCAATTATTAAAATATTAGAAGTATAAACAGTTTTTTTTAATATTAGAGCTATTATTGGCTTATATTATTCAAAGTCACATACTTTTTTCCATGCTTATGAATTTGTTGCCTTTCAGTCTTTTGGACAGCAATAATCACAATGCACTAAACACATAATAATTAGAAGAGTTCCTAAACCCCTGATTAACTCAGCACAAAGCAATGGTCTATGTACAATAATAGCAGACAGAACTTGGTCTATCCACATCAAAACCCTGCATTGTGAATAAACCTAATTGTGTATGAGCTTAACATAATTAAAAATGCCTTTGCACTAAGAGTCATTCCCATCAGTCACTGAGTAGTCAGGTGAACTAATCAACATTGACATATAAAAATGTGCTGATTTTGACAGTATTGTGGTAGAGCTGATGAACTTTTACTTCTGTAATGCAGAGTATACATCTTTGAATACTTCTTTGATGTAGCTGGGCAAAAGACCACAGGCAATGGGGCATCTTCATGCTCTTTGTCTTCAGCTTGTGGTGACTAAAGTCAGCAATAACCAACTGCTATTTTTATAAGTTGACAAATATTTTCAATAGCACTGAGTCAACACTTCTAAGGATGATGATTATAAGACAAACTAAGTTGTCGTGATTTATGGTTGCTTCCTCTTTCTTAGAATGAATCTTCAGGCTGATTCTGCACTTTTAACTTACTCAGCCCTTTCTCAGAACACTATCCACAAAAGGGTTGTGGTCAAGACAGTTAAGATGGAACTGTGCTATACAGTGGAGCCTTAGGTATATATATATATATATATACACATCACTATTTGAAGGAAAAATACACCCATTTAACTTCAAAGGCAAAATCAAGAAGTTCAGGTTCACATTATTTTTGAATTAACTTGCTTTCATTCAGTGTCACTGAGAGCCTTCCAGCATGTTAAAGATTATAGGATTGTAAGGTGGGCCTTTGAAGTAGGCTCTGACTCCTCCAGCTTGTCACAGGATTTACATTAAAAATGCAGTTTCCCTACTTTGCTTTTTTCCTCAGAAATCCTAGAATTCATATTTCATTGTCGTGGTTCCACATTTTGTAAAAAGCAAAAAGCCCAACAATGCTGCCTCTAGTAAAAATTCATAAATAGTTATCAAGTGAATTTTTGTTTATTCCAACCAAAATATCCCAAGTCATTGTCATATATAGCACCTGAAATCTGCATAATAAAACAATACATATTATTGGGCAAAACATTAGAAAAGTGAAAAAAAAAAAAATAACAACAATAATATAAACTTTTACACAGACATGGCAAAGAAAAGAATTCAGTATATGTAGAGGTAAAGATTTCTATCCTGGGCTGGTCAAGCAGTGCTAGAGTAATACAATATTACAGATAGATGGGAAAGTTTGAGAGTTCAAAATGACTTAGGAATTTTTGATATCATGAGTTGATTCAGGCTCCAAAGCAATTTTTGGGAGTTTTGAAAAATATACCCATTTACACAAAGACTTTGAGAACTGGCTGATGATTCACCTTTCTTTACCTGTAAGCTTACAGTTTGAGATATCTTATGGAAATCTTCAGAAAGCTCTGAATGCATTTTTTTTGAAACCAGGCCTTCTGAAGCTTTACCTTCACAAATGAGTAATGTCATTAAAAATCACCAGTCACTGTTTTAAAATACTAACTATAAAGGTATTATCTATTCCTTATTCACTCCCCACTCCCACATTGACACCAAGGAAACTGAATGAAGAAAACTAATGCTTTACTCTCTCTCAAGACAAGAAAAATATGAACCGTTGAGAACATGCAATTAAATTCTTATTATTTCTTACATGCTTAAAATATCCTAAACCAATATGAATAAATGTTAAAAAGGAAAGAAAAAAGCTTGGTTTTAAATAATGGAACTATATTTCTTATATATAGACAAGTTATAGACTTCCAGTTGCTCTACAGTGTCAAAATAATAAAAAATAAAAACAATGGATTTGCTATATAAAACAATACCTAATGAAAGAAAACTTGATAACTGGAATTGGAAAAAGGCTCTGGTGTATGCATGGCACATGGACTTGAGCCCTTACTTCACTTCTGTTAGCAATGAGTTTGCTTTGGCATGCAACAGCGGCATTGAATGTTACCATGATAAAATAACAAACCTCTTTAAAATGTCTTTAATCAACACATTTACATCCTTATTTAAATTTCAAAGCTTAATTCATGGTCCTTACAGTTTAAAAATATGTTGGATTAAATCTGTTTAATGCCAATTGCTACTCAAGTGGATTTGGGCACTATGGACATGGGAATTCCTTGATTTCTGAGTGATCCTTTAAAATACTTCAAAATGGTAACATTAAAGTGTGTAAATACATAAGAAGCAGCATTAGAAGACTCTTAGTAGATAGAACTCCCTTATATTACAAGCTGCTGCAATTTATAATGCCTTTCATAAAATGAGCCAACTTCTCCTGAAGGTTCCATAAGACTAGCTATTCCCTGTCTCTACCAGGAACACCATTCTGATACAATTTATATTTAAATGGTTATGCATTGGCATAGCTATTTTGAAATTAAGCTTGATAGTTGTCCTTTAATTGACTTTCTTTTTTTGCTCTGATCAACCCTTTCTAATTGATTAACTGTCTCCTCATGGCAAGAATTTCCATCAACTTTGGTTAAGGTCTTGAGCAAAGGAACATGTCCAACTAATCAGGTCCTCAGAAGCAGATTTAGATCACTAATTACAGGCAGCTGGACCCTCTAGCCACTTATAGTTATGCTTACACAGCAAGTTAGACAAGTAGCTTCCTCTCCGATTCCTGCTAAAGATTAACCATATTGCCTTCCTGGTAGATGACTTACCTCTATCATGTTAACAAACTGTGGAGATCTTTTGCAGTAACTTTTCAGCAAAAGTGGCCTAAATGCATACTTACAGGTCTCTCAATATTTGTTACATAATCCTATATAAGCAAATTGGAGTTTACCAATCAGTTTCCACTACTTTCAGTGAAGGATCAATAAAATAAAAAGCAAGCTAATAATTTTATTTATTTATTTGATTTTTTTTTTTTGGCTTGATGGAATGTCAAATGGCAAAAATTTTTTTGGCTTTGATGGATTACCAAAATTTGATAATTCCTAATTACAGGTTTTTTTGAGTTTACACTGAATTTTGTCCCGTATTTGTTAATATAATTAAGCACTACATACAGTACATTTGACAGTGTACTTGTCTTGTTTAATTAAAGTTCCCCAGAAGAAATAAAATACTTGGTATGAATACAACAGTTTTGCAGAAGGTTTATGATTTTTTCCTTCATCCTAGAAGAGCTTTTAAAAACACAATTAGTCTTTTTGCAGTTGAGTAGTTTGCATATTAGTTAGATTCAATAATTGATATGAGTAGCTGTTAGTAATAAAATAGTGACCTTTCTTTGCAGCTTATACAGTACAAGTCAAAGTGATTGTCCTTTCCTACTAACTAATTATTTTCCTAGGATAATAGGTTTTTAAGGCTTTGATGTTAGATACAGTTTAGTAGTAAAACATGGAAGTTTTACCATATTATTGAAAACCTTAAGGAGTAAGAGGCTTTTTTATACGTTTTACTGGTCTTTTCCATGTAAAAAAAAAACCCACTGGAAATAAAACTTTCTCAGATTTTGACTCTGTATCTTTTTCACTTTCCAGCAACTATTTCACAATGTCAACCAGAACTGACTATGTCACTCCAGCCATATGCTCATGAACTTTGACTTGACGTAAAGACATGAAATTTCAAATAAGTTGTCATGATCCCTTATTCTTTACCCACTATCTTCTGTCTATCTGGATTAAATCCAAGTACATTTCAGGCATGGGAATCAATGATAGTGAAAGACAGTCCAGAGATGCAAGAAGATTGTTTCTGGTGCTGCCACTCAGAGAACATCAGGGCAGGTAACCCAGGGCTTTACGCCTTTCATTAAGCAATGAATGTCCTGACAGAGAAGGGAAAGAGTAGCCCAGAAAGGGCTCAGTGTGTTCTTGACTAGCTACGTTTCTGTGGGGAAGCTGCATGGTTTAATTTACAAGAGAACTTACTTCAGTTCTAACTTCATGATTGTTGGAAATTTTCTCCTCCTATTCAGTTAATAATTTCTCTTATGTTGCACAAGATGAGCATTTGTGATTTCTGAGCAATTTTCCTCTTCACCAGTTGTTGTACAGAGAATGGCTCTCCTGAATAGTGGACTGTGGTACTCAGTCTTGAGTCAGTGCCTCCCTGTCAGGAGGATGGAAGAAAGAGATAAACCAGATCCTTGTTCCTCAGCAAGGGCCATAGTATCTTAGCTGTTTCCTTAGTGACAATTACCTGGCACTGCATGAAGGATCCAGTCCTGACAACATGATGTGGGTACACAGAATGTATGCTTAGCAGAGCAGGTCCCCGACAATAATTTCTAGATCTTATTCAGGCTTCTTTAAGATAACAGATCTGGATTTCGGAATCTGAATTTGCATAAGTGCATAAATTTAGGTCTATCCCCATAGTTTCACTTGTAAAAAAAGTACCACACATAATTTCCTGGAAATATACTGCCTGTATTATAGCTTTGTAATATGCATATATACAATCATAGCTTACAACATGTAAACTATTTCAGTTCAATCCATGTGTAGATGTATTTGGAAGCATATGCTATTTATTCAAGTTAGGCCATATGTTTTTTAGCAAAAAGATACATTTTGTAAGAAATACAGAATTTTATTTTAGACTTTTTTTCCAGCTTCTTTCAAACCCTTACAGATTCTGTTCTAGTTAGTCAGAGACACTGTGTACTGGAATTTCAGTAGTAAAAGAAAAAAATTAGGTATGCCTACAATACACCTACTTCTTTTGTTGCAGTAAATAGGAGCTTGCCTTCTTTTTCACTTGCCTGGGAGCATATAAAATATGCTGGTTTTCAACTTTCATGCACCTTGCTTCATAGGAATTGTACTACAATAAACATTCATAATCTCATTAATACACACATATAAATATTGCAGTATTTTACACAAATCAGTGTTGTGTGGTTTCCTGTAATGTTTTGTATTTTAAGAAAACTAAGCAAGATGTAACACAAACTTAAATAAAAGCCAGATGGGCAAAGAGAAAGATGATCTCTCAGGTACATGCTCATCAAAGCTAGGTTCAGTTATTGAACTATTCAAAAGAATGTAATGGGTCAGGTTCTATTTTCTGTTTGTGTTAGGTTTGTACTCAGAGCAAGCAGGCATAAACTATAGAATACAAAAGTAATTGATAAGACCTGGTAGTGAGCATTAATTGGATCATTTACTCTTAATTAAACAAATTTTAAATACTCCCCCAAAACAGCTTTCAACAAAAACAAGTTTTCAAAGGAACATGAATCTTCATTTATGCAATCATTTAACTAAATTAGGGATTTTTGTGCAAAGATGTTTGTCTCATTTTGATAGATGTAATTCCCCCTTTCATTTTCTCTTCATCCGCCTCTGTCTGTAAAGAGTGAAAAACTTATTTCAATGGTTTACATTTTTCATCTCATAAGGAGATGGAAAAAGTTAAAAAGGTCAAAGTTCCTTTTGGTCACTGAAAAAAACCCCAGCATTCTTAAAACAATAAAAATATTTATCTTTTTGAGGCTTACACTTTTATAAATGAATATATTCTCTGTATTTCAATTTACTTTGTCAGAATGATTCAAAGTTCAAAATAAGCTATTGCAAAATTAGCCTTATCTACCTTATATGTTACCACAGTTTAATTAATGGATACATTACAGAATCACTCCCCTGCTTTTCTTTTTCCTGAAATAGTTGTTCAAGATAAAAAGTTGTAGTAAAAAAATTTGTCGGCTTCAGCTTCTGCTTAGGCTGTATGTAACTGCAAGTCACTGTAATGTGCTCTTATCTTGTAAGCAACCCCATCTTGGTTTTCCTACTCTTAAATTTATTAACTTCTATTGGCAAACATTGGCATGGAAAACTGATTAGAGCACTGAGCCTGCTCTCTATCTTTGTGGCACTTCAGGGGTGAATCCTAACTCTTCTGACAGTTTTACTGATGCTTTATTGACCTTTAACTGACTCATTGCAAAGTGGTTCCTCTATATAGCATAGACCCTCACCTAATTACAATATCTTTAGCTTAGATGTGAATCTGGCCCTGTATTTATCCAAAAAACTGAAGTTCTGTGTTTAAAATACAAAATGATATACGGAGATTAAGCCTTTCCTCAGGTCCCAGACCCAACACCACTGCTGGTCTGGATGCAGTTGCCACAGCTGCTGGGCTGAACTGGGGCAAGCTAGAAGGAGCCGAGGCTCCATCTCTCCAGAAAAGTGGGCTGGATTATTTTCAGACAGTATTTTTAAAATACTTTAGCACAGCCTGTGTACCTCTAGGGATAATGGTACTTGTCTGGGTACCCTTGCTGTCTATTCAGACAAGTGGTTGGATTCAGCTAGCTGTCCCTTTCGGCCAGGATGTTTTCTACCTGACAGGCCCCTGTCACAAAAATCCTGAAACAAATTCTCCCCTCTTAATTAGGTTACTCAATGAATGTGCTTTACCCCTTTCTTCCCTACATGGCCTTCAAATCCTGCTCCCCTGACTTTGCTCATTTATAGTGCAAAGCTGTTGCTGGCTGACAGCAGTTGCCAACTGATGGTTGTTCAGCCATTCCTCCTCCCTCCCCTTGTCCCTTGTCACATCTTTTCCCACCTCTGAGCTGTCACCACCTTTCCCTAAACTACACCAGGGAGAAGAGGAGAAAATTAATTGTGTCATTTTCACATAACATCTTTCTACTATCATAACCCTGGAAATGTAATCTCCTTACAATTACAGTGAGTTTGCATGGGTGTAACTTCATCTATTTAAATAGACCTACATCAGACTGACACATGCAAGTATGTGAGGAGAATCTTGGCCTACAAGTTTGTCATTGTGAGTTATTTCATATGTAAGAACATTATTTACTACTTCAGTTAAATAAGGATAAATATAAATAGACATATATTGCTGTTGTCACTTCTCCCCAAAAATACAGAATTAATGAGTTCTGTCCAGACAGTCTTGGCTTATCTCAGTTTGGTTTGGTGGAGGTTTTATAGGCAGTATGGACATAGCTTTTTATAGAGGGAAAATATTTTGACTAGTTAAGTTTTAAATTTTCTATAAAACTTCAGTTACAGGTTATTTCTCAAGTAACAGCATGAAACTTTTGTTTTGCTAGAGAACTCCTCCTTTTCAAATATGACCTGTGGGACAGCAAAGGGTTTTTCTTGGTGATTGACATGTTTTTGACTGGATCCATTCAATCCTGGAGGACTCAATAAGACTGTCATTTGTTCCTTTGTTGCATTCAAATTCCTGATAAAGGTAAAAGGAAACGCACATTATATGCAAAGTCTGAAATTTATTGCTAAGGCAAAATGAAGAATTATTTTAGTCCAGACCTGACAACAGAAAGGAAAGAAAAAAACACAAAAATGCTACTTCCTTCTAGTATTAATTTTAGAATTATGAAATAGTTATACACCTCAGTTATAAAAAAATATGCAAAAAGTGTAACAAATTAGATAATAACAAATTTTCATTATAAAACTGTTCCTACTGATAAACAAAGTAAAATAAAATTCCAGACAGGACAAAAAAAGCATAAATAATGAGTCTGACAAGTCCTAATTCTAAGGCCTTATGAAATTAGTACAAAGAACATCAGTCTTGTAAACATAGTTTTCTGCTAGGGAAAAATACCAAATAAAATATTCCCCACTGGTTCTACTCTTTGCAGACCAATGCATTATAGCACAGCATCCAAAAATACCTTTTAAGCAGTGATTGACTACATAAGCATCCTCACATAGATCAAATAATATGCATCATTAATGAACAGAAAGAAGTAACTAGAAATATTGAACTGATATGGTAACAAACATGTTGGTTGTATCCTGGGTTTATCTCATATTTAAAAAAAAAATAAATGCAGATATTCCATCTAAATAAAATATAACCACTTCATTGCTCCCTGTTTCAAATTATTTTCTTGCAGCAAAAACCTAACCAATTTGCATCAAATAATCATATATCACATAAATGGACATATTTTGCACATATTTATACTATATAAATGTCCAGCCTAGGGCAAAACCCTCCAGATAGTTCTGTGTATTTGATCCATACACAGAGCCTGCATTCACAGTCTAATCTTTGCATGTATTGTTATCCAGGTCACTCATCAGTGGTGATAAAATATCTTTCCATATTTCAGGAAAAAAGCTGAATCTCTCATAGTCCTCCAAAACCAAGTTGTTACTACTGTTGTAGTTCACAGAAAAATATATGAAATGCTGTAAACAAAGAAGTGATAGTTTTACATCTACATCTTTCATACAGTATTTATGATAGTCTTTTTTCTATATAGCTTCCAAATAGACATTCTATACCAAATATCTTTACTAAATTTATCTACTATAGCCGTGTTTCTAAGAGTGGTTAATGTTACATGTTATGTAAGTTTGGCTCCTGATTTTCAGTTACCAGAGTTTTTTTATGTGTTTGGGTTTGTTGGGTTTTTTTTTCAGTCTAGAGGGTAAAAATTAAGTGTACAAAACACTGAAAAGAAGGAAACATTATATACAATAAGAAAACCCTAAGAAATTAGAAGTTAATCTGTTTTGAATTTCAGTACTTATTTAGCATTACTTAGTACCTCTTGCAAAGGCTGGAAGTTTGTGGCTTTTGCACTAGGAGGGAAGCTTCTAATTCATCTGCTTATTAGTCAAATATTAGTGATTTGAAGTATCCATACTAA
>JAAGNO010022568.1:18524-32183 GCA_033439905.1 Ceryle rudis
AATCCCTGTCTTTTTTGACTGTTAATTAGTTACCACATGCCCAGACAAATCCAGAAACTTCTAGCAGCTGGACTGGGGTTCTACGTACTACTATGTATTTTATAATTTTTTTTTTTGCATATTAACATTGAATTGTTTTCAGAGATTCTTCTTTTTAACATCTTTTAAAATGCATTAATAACACCAATTTTGATACCATAAATTTCTATGAGTTTTGTGTCAGGGAGGTGATAAATTTTACTGTCTCTGTGAATGTAACAGAATCACAGAACCTCTATGGTTGGAAAAGACCTTTAAGATCAAGTCCAGCTGTTATCTAACTCCACCAGAGCCACTACTAAGCCATAACCTTAAGCACCATATCTAAATGAGCTTTAAATACATCCAGGGATGGCAATTCAAGCACTTCCCTGGGCAGCCTGTTCCAGTCTTTGATAACCCTTTTGGTAGAGAAGTTTTTCCTAACGTCCAACCTAAACCTCCCCTGGCATAACTTGATGCCATTTCCTCTTGTCCTATCAGTCGTGACTTCTGAGAAGAGACCAACACCCACCTCTCTGCAACCTCCTTTCAGGTAGTTGGAGAGAACCATAAGGTCTCCCCTCAGACTACTTTCCTTCAGACTAAACAACCCGAGCTCCTATAGGCATTCTTTACAAGTCTTATTCTCAGGACACTTCACAAGCTTCACTGCTCTTCTCTGGACCCGCTCCAGCACCTCAATGTCTTTCTTATACTGTGGCGCCCAAAACCGAACGCAATACTCAAGGTGCAGCCTCACCACTGCTGAGTAGATTGGAACAATCACTTCCCTAGTCGTGCTGGCCACACTGTTCTTGATGCAGGCCAGGATGCCATAGGCCTTCTTGGCCACCTGGGAACACTGCTGGCTCATGTTCAGCCAACTGTCAATCAACACCCTCAGGTCCCTTTCTGCCAGGCAGCTTGCCAGGCACTCCTCCTTAAGCCTGTTGTGTCACCTGGGGTTGTTGCATCCCAAGTGCAGGACTCAGCACTTGGCTTTGTTGAAGCCCATATGATTGGCCTCAGCCCATCGATCAGCCTGTGCAAGTCCCTCTGAAGAGCATCTGTTGTGTTGAACTAAATAAGACCATGAATGGAGTACCGAGCAGAAGTATATGCAACAAGAAAAAAAAGTGACAGGTACAAAGCTCTTCCATTCCTTCCACAAATTGATTTTTTTTTTCTGCCTTAGAAATCCTCATGCCTTTGGATCAGAGAGAAAGGTTTAAAAGGAAGCGCTACTGAGCTAGTTACGTAAAATAACTTTTGAAAGAATTCAAAGATAGATAGACTGCAGCCTCTCTGGGCAACTTGCTCCAGGGCTTCACTATTCACATAGTGAAGAACTGCTTTCTTGTACCCAGCTGCAATTTCACATGCTGAAACTTGTGACCATCACGTGTCCTTTCACTCTCTACCTCTGGGAAGAGTCTGGTTCCATCTGCTGTGTAACCATCCTTTAAGTAGTGAAACATGGGAGACAGAGACACCCTTAGACTTCTCTCGTGAAGGAAAACCCCATCTTTCTCACCCCTTCCTCATACACCCTACGTGTTAGTCTCTTAGCCATCCTCTACTGGAATCTTGCTGGTTTGTAAATCTTGCTGCTGGATGCCCAAAACTAGTGTGGTCTCATCACTTCCTTTGGCTTTATAGTCTTATAATGCAGCCCAGAATTCTGCTGGCAGTTCTTGCTTCCAAGGCTCACGTCTTGCTCCAGTTCAGCTTACTGCCTACCAAGAGGCCTAGGGCTACCTCAGCATAGATGCTCCTTGGGCAGGCAGATCTCAGGCTGTATTGGTAACTTGGGGTTATTTTTTCTGAGATGCAAGAATTTTTGTTTGCCTTTGATGAACCTCGTGATATTCTTGATAGCCCACTCTTACAGCTTGCCCTTCAAAAGGCAGCCCTACCCTGCAGCATAGTGACTGCTCCCTCCCATTTTGTGTCATCCAAAGGCCTGCTCAGGGTGTATTTTTTACTTCTTTGGCTTGATTTTTATAACACCTGTCCCCTATTTCTTGCTGGGGTAAATGGAAAGATAGAATTTCAAAATATTTTTTTCTCATTGAACCAGGAGAGAACACAAAACTTCACTTCTTAATAGGGAAAAATGGCATGGATTTGAAGGATAATGAAAAATAATTCTAAATACTTTTGGCATTCATTTTAATATGAACTGTCCTCTCTGGAAAAACTTTGAATCAAAACCTCAAAATTTAAATAATTTTTTTCTTGATAGTTCATTTTTAATCAAGTCTAGTTTAGATTTAGAAGATTTATTAGCTTTACTCAGTTTAGAAATAATTAAATCATATCCCTCTATTATTATATCTGGATTGAAAATATTCCCTTCTGTCTCCATTAGGCTTGTACCCAATTGCTCATACCTTTTCTCACTGGACATCTTTCCTCACTGGCAGTAATTGTTTCATGCAGAGAGTCCAGCTGTTAAGCCATAATATCATTGTTCCAATCTATCATATTCAATGAGTTCTGGAAAGTAAAAACACTTCTGAAGTATGCAATGACAAGATGTCTAAAGATAACTTTGCACATATAAGGCAATATGCTTTTACTGATAGAATTGCTGTTTATTCTTGTTTTCATCAATTCCATAAACTATTTTCACAAAAATCTCAGGAAAAAAGGAACAAACAAACAAACAAACACTAAAACAAACAAAAAACAAACAAAAGCAACAACTAACCCTCTTGTTTCAAGTTCTGAAAACACTGACGTTTTCTTGCAATGATGGAAATTGATACCTTTCTGCATTTTATTTACAGGAATATGTTGTCTCTTTTACTACAGAAGGCAAATATTTCAGGGTTTGCTGAGACCAGTCAGACACATTGCAACTTTATGGTATAGAGTCAAAATCTGAAATGATGGCTGATTTTATATGTTTTTGACCTCAAACTTGATATTTTTGGAAAATTCTTGGATTTTACCTGTTCTGATATTCAAATATAATGTAATTTATTCACATATAATCTTCTTCTTTTCTCTTCCTAAATAATGGTTTCAGTGCTAATGTTGCAAGTGAAAAGAAAAACCCTAGTGGATGGTCAAATTCTGATCTTGGGAAAAATGGCTCCTAAAAATATTTTTTATAAGATTTTTTGAAAGGTTTTAAATTTTAAAACCTCATGTATATATAAGTTACTGTTGTTACCATTATTATTAAATAAGTTTAAGCAGCACTAGAATTTAACTGTGATGATGTATTATAAGTTTATAAAAAATGTCATATCTTAAACCTTTATAGAACAAGGAGTTGACATGATGTTCACTTAACATTCTTCACTCATACTGTTGAAGACCTAAGGCAGCTTGTCATCTGAGGAGTATTAGCCAGCATGACAGAGACTATAGGGATATTTTGACACATGTCAAATCAGGGTAATAGCTATATTACCTAGGCAGCATAAGGAGATGATTATGACATTCCACAGTACCGAAAACCTGTCACCATCTGGAATAGAACCTGATTTTTTACAGAAAAGTTTTTTATAAATTTTTGTAAGTGTAAATCTCTTGTAAGGATGTATTACCTATAACTCAGCCTAGGTATACCTCTACTTCAGGTGTAGAATTTTACTGTAAAGAATTTGATGTTTTGATCCAATGGTATTATTCTTCACAAAAAGTAAGAATCCTGGTTGGGTCTTTTTCCTGATTTTGTTGTGAGGAATGAGTATACTGAACTCCTATGCCTTAGATATTTTGATAGAATTGCATATGCATAACATTAAAACACAGTGTGAAGCAAATGAGAAGACCCCAAAAATGCTGACAATTAATACTGCTCTAGGTAGCTATTCAGATGCATTTACTCATAACAGGACAAATTCACCATGTCCCTACAAGCAGACTAAACAGGACCAAGACACAGGCCCTAGAGTTAGTGCTGAGTCTACAGGGCTGTTGCACACTCAGCAAGATCTGGAGCTCTGTTTTGGCCTGAGTTGACAGCTATCTCCTGACACAGTGAAGGACATGGTCAAACAAAGGACCACACAAACAAGTCTGCCTTCAGCAGAGTTCAGCCGTCCTATTGGGCAGCTGTGCGGACACAAGCAGAGCCATGGCACAGCTGGCTTCAGAGGCAGAAAAATCTCCCTGGCCTCTTACACTTACGAATAGCTGCTGTTTCTGTAAAGAAATTCTATCTTGTGCCATAGGTTGTGTGAATGCAAGGGGAACAGTAAGACAACATAGCGCTATATAGGCTGCCTCTTGCTGTGCAGAGGTCCTGCTATATACACCCCATGCTGGAACCTTCCTGATGTCTTAGAAATGCCTTAGAAAACCATAAAACTCTAAGTCACAAAGGCAGGCATGAAAAGAGTAGATGGTGAGATACCACTAAGTTAATTCATATTACAGAGTTGGGTCACTTTGCTATGAAAATGAAGGAAGGAGGTAAGTACTAGTGTAAAGTGTAGATTTCTGCCCCTGATGAGGAATAACACCATGCACAAGTACAGGTTAGGGGTTGACATGATGGAAAGCAGCTCCACAGATAAGGACCTGGCAGTTCTGGTAGACAACAAGTTAACGATGAGCCAGCAATGTGTCCTTATGGCAAAGAAGGCAAATAGTATCCAGGGGTGCATTAAGAAGAGTGTGTCCAGGAGGTCAAGGGAGGTTGTCCTTCCCCTCTACTCTGCCCTAGTGAGGCCACATCTGGAGTATTTTGTCCAGTTCTGTGCTCCCCAATTCAAGAGAGATGAGGAACTACTGGAGAGAGTCCAATGGAGGGCTACAAACATGATGCAGGGACTGAAGCATCTGTAATATGAGGAAAGTCTGAGAGACGTGGCTCTGTTTAGCCTGGAAAGGACTGCTAGGGGATTTTATCAATACTTATAAATATCTAAAGAATGGGTGTCAAGTGGATGGGAGCAGTTTCTTTTCAGTGGTGCCCTGTGATATGATGAGGGGCAATGGACATAACCTGGAACAGAGGAAGTTCCGTCTAAACATGAGGAAAAACTTCACTATGAGGGTGACAGAGCCCTGGTACAGGCTGCCCAGAGAGATTGTGCAGTCTCCTTCTCTGGAGACTTTCAGAACTCACCTGGATGTGATCCTGTGCAACCTCATCTAGGTGAGTTTGCTTTAGCACAGAGGTTGGACTAGAAGATCCACAAAGGTCTATTCAAACCTCTACCATTCTGTGAATCTGTGATTCTGTAAAGGAGCTTCATTTGAGCGATTTTTGCTCTCTAGCTCTGGTCACTGACACAGCATATGCTATTCTAAGGATGCATGGACGCTGTGATAGGCCTTTTCACAGGAAAAGGCTGAGTGCTCCAAAATACTGTCTAACAGATAAAAACATTATCGTATGAGCTCTAGTTACAACCCTGCCCATAACATCACTGTAGCATATATTTTCAGAAAATAAAAGGGAGAAAACAAGGTAACATTTATGTATATGTCCATGTCAGGGGAATTTGTATTGAAAATTTCCATTAGCTTTATGAATATTATCTCATTTTCCCATGCAGACATGAATTAACTATAGAAAGAAAGAAGAAACAGTTGACTGCAATATATATTCTTTTGACATGTGATACAGCACAAAGACACGGTTGAGCACATTATGCTGAGGTGGCACCCACCCCTACATCCTGCTGAATTTCTAAAAAAAAATATAATTTCCATATGCTACCTACAGTTGCCTTACAAAAATTCCTTGGAGAAAGGCCTCTTCTCCTCCATTATTACATTTGTTTGCCGTGTTGATTACCAAAATGACAGAATGGAGTAGAGATGGATTGCAGCATGTGCAGGCTGGATAGTGTTTCTAAGGTAATATAAAGTATGAGGCATGGAAGACAGATTCCTTCAGCCAGAACTTGTACTTCTTATTTATGGTATTTCGTCTTTTGATTGTACCTTCAGTTATTAAAACAAAGCAGCTGATGATTTTCTTTTTACAGGAAAGAAAAATGTCAACAGCCTCTCACTTTTTTCCTGAGAATATGTAAAACACAACATACCCAGAAGTATTACTTTGTCCACATTACTAAAATGAACATCACATTCCTTTGTTCCAGTAATTATTATGTTAGAGTAATTTTAGCAAACATAATCTTCTGCCAAGCTGGTCTTCCCTATAGTGCTTTGAAAATCCTACTTATATAAAGAATGGAAAATAATTTGTATTTAATATTGTTTCCAGTAAGTCCAATCATTAGTAGAAGTTTGGAACCATTTATTTAGGGCCACACAGACTTACACTTACTCTTGCAAGGTTTCACAGTAGCTAATACACAATGTAGAAGCAAATCTGGCCCAAATGAAATAATTCCATGTACTGAATAATAAAGATTTACTAGTAATAAACTCAAATGCAAATTATTGAGCTACTCACATGAATAAATGGTATCCAGTTTGACTAAGTAGGAAACTCTGGCCCCTTTAAGTTTTAGCACAGAATCAAAGAACTAAGAAAACAATATAAATCAGTGAACCATATACAGGATTATTGAGAGAAAACTGATTTTTAAAAATGTTGAAAATAAATCTTAATAGATATGTATGCCACTGAATTTAGCAAATTTCTCTGACAGAATAAATTGATAAATCTAGTCCACTTCACTGCCAGATGTTACTTAATTTTTTTCAGGATCTATAAGCAAGAGTGGTGTATGCATAATCACACGTTGTCACAATTTGGCAGCTATTCTCATCTTTGCTTCATTGCATTGCATGGTTCCCATTTGTCATTTAGTGTCACAAACCCTCAAGCATGAGCAATTAGAGCACTTCAGCTAAGATGCTGCTACAATGGTTTAAATGAAGAGCAAAAACTCACTTTCTAAATGTAGTCCTTAGAGACAGACAAGTGAGATTACTCATAAATGTCTAACAGAGTTGATTAACAGGTATATTTCCAAGACTCATCTCCTTAAATTAGACCCAGAAAGTGCAAAAAATGATCACATCTTTATCAATAAAGCTAATCCATCTATTAAAACTCTCTTGAAATTCATATAAACTCATTTAAAGATGATTATTGTACCTTTCTTTCATTCTACATTTAACTTGTCATTAAAGTCTTTTATGTCTCTGATTAGTTTTGAACCCATTAATTACAGGGCAGTAGTACACTGAAAGAAGCTGTCTGCAAATGAGTAGCTAGACATGAATTTTTCTTTTAAGGCATAATCTGAAGTAGAAAAAAAAAATCAAACCAAAAAAGAAATATTTTGTTTGGTTGTTTTAATTTTTCTAGGGACACTGTTAAAGTAAAAGGCAAAGGTTTCAACACTCATTTTGGGTTTTTTTTAAGATAAACTATCATGTTTAGAATGAAGTTTTTAAAATTGTTTACATGGACTTTTTTAAGCAAACAAATACTGTGACTTATTGGAGAAGAATCCCTTGTCAGTGATTTTGAAACTGACAAACTCCCATGTAGTCAAAACATATTTCAAACAGAACTTATTCATGTTTGTCTACAAACACATTCATACACAACAAAATTTACTGTCTTGTGTTCCTATCTCGCTCTGCAAGGATGCCTGCAGAACACTGCGATACTACTATAGTGTTTCAGCAGATGGTGAATTATTTTATGTGGGTTTTTTTTCTACTACCAATCATTATATTAGTCCTATAAGTAAATACACAAGGTAATGTTAAGTTTATTATTGTTATATCATGTGCACTCTTTCTTCTGTAGTATTTTATTTCACTAGTCCTTCTCTCTTACCATTAGATTAAAATAATCAACAGTCATCATAAGCTTGTTCTTCTCCACTATTTTTTCCCCTTTAAAGTCTTGTCAAAACCATGAATTGCTTACTTCTCATAATTAGAAGGAAGATAGTCTTGCATAACATTCACAACATATTTTACATAAAAACTACTATAACTATAATCAGACTTGGTCATTCAGCCATACTGAATTTACTGATTCACTGTCCTTTCTCTTACAGCTGTGTATTTCTGGTAATTTGGAAATATACAGTGACACTGGTCTTTGTTTGAAACTCACTTGTATTAATCATAATTTTCAGCAGATGTACTCCTAATTTACTGCAGTATACATAAATGTTAGGATGTCCCTTATTTTTCTTCAAACTTTTGCATAACATCTATATTAGACCATTGCTTATGACTTATGACAAAATAATGTACTACAAATAAAAATTAATAATGACTCAAAACAGGACTGTTTAGAACCTCATTTGTGTTTATATCAGGCAGACAAATAAACTAATGCCTAACTCCATTGATCATAAAATTAAGTGTTTTGATTCTATACGATCTTTAAAAATCAGTCATGTTCATTGTTTCTCTTCCTTCTACTTTTTGTTATTTTCTCAGCTGAGTGGAGTTTTATACTTACCTGGGCTCCATTCTGTTTCTCCACAAGTCACATGCACTACAGTTCTGCAGTGGCAAACTTTGAAAGGAAAACCGTACTTTAGGAAAAGAACATATTCTAACTGAATTCTAACAGACTGTGATTATATATATTTATATACATATCTACATATAGATATGTGTATATATATTATTGCATATGTATATTTTAATTCTGAGCTCAAACCATACTATAGATAAACAGAAAATAAGTCAAATATGTAAACTGTATGAAGATTTTACCTCATAGAACAGATGTGTATTTCAAGCTCTTGTTCAAAAAATAGAGTTAAGATATTGGAGCATAGTAAATAACATCTCTTTCATACAGAAAGATCTGTAATGCTTTGAAGAGACCTAGAAAAATGTAGTTCATTTCTCTTAAAGAAAAATATTGTGCTCTAAGTGCTTCAATAATTCAATTACAACTCTGTACGTTCAAGGAATAATATCGAATTAAATAATCAAATAATTAGTGGGTCAAAACTCAGAGGTAATGAATTTTGGGCAACTTTGGAGGACACTTGCTCATCACAAACTCAGTAGCTCTCACGATTTGTCTAAGAGGGTGCAGACAAAGTGTGTGCTATTGAATAAAATCAGGCAGAATAAAAATCATAATCTGTAATACAATAAATAAAATTTTTCTACACAATAGCAATACCACCACAAGCAAACTGGTGCATTTGTATAATAGACTACAGAATTTCTTCTGTTCATCGTTCTTGGGAATTAAGTTCTCAAACCTGCACATGTGCAGCCGTAGCTAGAGCAGAGTAACAACTAATAATCTGCCAAGAATGTTAAATGTCATGTGAAAACAATCCAGTTTTCTCAGTCACTGTGAGAATCTGCAGTTAAGTGGCAGAGGTTCCCTTTACTGGGGTACTCATCACATATGGTGTGACATCATGGAGGGCATATCTTGAGGGGTGTTCATGGACATAGTTTCACTTTCCTCACAAACTAGTTTTGGGTTGCTGTCATGTAGTCCTCCTAAAAAGAGAGTTTCTGCCACCTTTCATCACCTTGTTAGAATTGCTAACAAGTGAAAGAAACTGATCCTTCCCATCTGCTCAACAGTGGTAAGAGACATTTGGACAGCTGTGTCCAATTCTGTGTTCTTCACTCCATAAGAGACTGGAGTGAGTCCAGCAATGGGCCTCAAAGATCACCAAGGGACTAAAGCATCTGACATATGAGAAGAGGATGAGAGAGCTGGGACTGTTCAGCCTGGAGAAAAGAAGGCTCAGGAGAGATCTTCTCAATGTGTATGAATACCTGATTGGGGGGCATAAAGAAGTTGGAGCCAAACTCCTCTCAGTGATGCCCAGTGAATGACAAAAGGCAAAGGGCACCAGCTGAAACACAGCAAATTCTGTTTAAATGCAAGAATGAAACTATTTACTGTGAAGGTGGTCAAACACTGAGACAGGTTACCCAGAGAGTTTGTGTGAACTCTGTCCTTGGAGATATTCAAATACCAACTGGACATAGTTTTGTGATAAAATCTCATCTGAACCCACAGAGGCCCACAGAGGCCCAAAGGCAGGTGGGGAAACCCAAATGGTACCTTGCCCTGTCTAATCCAAGGCCATCACAGGAGAGTGATCAGCCCATTAAGGTCCATCTCAGCAAGCCTAGAGAAAACAAGAGCACAAAGGTACACAGGAACACAATTAAGGATTCAGAAGAAGAGATACCCTGTCTAGGGCCCTCCTAGGGCTTTCCCAACCAAGCCTCAGCCCAGGTGTCCAGGCATGAAACACATCAAGATGAGTCAACAATAAACTTGGAATTTTGGACTAAGGGGAGTTTCTGCATAGGGGTATGAGGCACATTATGGGATATAGAGGAAGAGAATTTTGGGAATTGTACAAGACATTATGGAATATTTAGGGAAGGAAGCAAAACTGGGGAAAGGTGTGGATGTAGGTGACTTTGGGAGGAACAAGTTGGGGAAAATTTTCCACTGTGTGTGTTTGTACAGGAGAGTCTGTGGTGCCAGCAACTGGAGTCAGATAACAGGTTGGAGCACCTGTGTGTCTGTGGTGACAGCAACTAGAGAGACTGCAGTGAGTGAAACCATGCAACAGCAACTGAAGTAGTACCAGGGACCAGAGGCTTTGATGCCTGTTGTGCCAATGGCTGGACTGAGCTTGTGATCACTAGTAAAGATGAATCTGGACTAATTGACAAGTAGGTGAAGTAGCCTGGGAGTCAGGTGTGTCTCTAAGGGTGAGGCAATTGGGACAGTTGGCTTGTGGGCAGACAGGTTCCTTGCCAGCTTCTGGAGAGTGGTGTGACTGTGTGGGTCTCACTCTGGACATGTACCCTAGGTGTAAGGCAGCAGAAGAAACAGAGGATCCAGGGGCAACTACCTGTCAGACTGAGTGTCTGAACCCATCTGCTGGAGGGACCTAACCTGAACATGTACATATATATATTTGCCACTAATGAACATCCAGCTCATCTGGAGAGGGGATTGGATATAGCTGTTGATGGTGCATGTGTCTATGTGAGTGTGAACTGTGTCTGTCTGTTATCTGTGTGGTGCTGGATGCATGTGTTTGTGTGTGCCTACAAGGGATACATGTTCAGCCTCACTACTGGTTGGACCTGCAGATGTCAAGCTAAGGCATACTTGCCTCCTGGGCTGAAGGATTCAGCCCCCTTCACACCAAACAGATCTAAGTGATCCTGTTCTGAGCAAGGTGTTGGACTAGATGAGCTCCAGAGGTCACTTCCCACCTCAGCTGTTCCATGAGTCCATGTTTCAAGAAGTTCTCTTCTACTTCATAGATAGGCCAATTTATCTTCATGAAATGTGAAATGCCCCTCAGTATAAATAGCACATCTTGCCTTTTAATGACCTGAAAAGAAGGATTAATGAACTGTTTGGCAGATGACAGTATACAGTGCTGAAAGCAGAGGAAAAGAGTTGGGGGTGATACAGAGGAAATGGGAAAGGCAGTTCAACTTGTATTGTGTCTTTTCCCTCTTCAGGCACTCAGGAGGAGTTTGGATTTGGTGGCTTGCACTGAAGGAAGGTACCTTCTGGCAGCTTGTCCTCTTTCCTGTGGAGTTCCTGAAAGCCCTGTGGAGCAAATGGCTTCAGACAAAAAAGTGTGGTGCCCATGTGGGTGCCTATAGCTTGTTAGGGAGCTGGCAGCCATCAACAGCAGTGCCACTGGGTTGTGCTATGGAAGCCAAGTCTGCTGTTGCAGTGTCAGACAACTGTGCAGGGAGAAGGGAGGCAAACCTGATGAAGTCTCAGCCATGTTGTCTTTTGGGAGCAGTCCTAATGTGAATGACACGTCTTGATGTATTGTAATTGAAAAAGAGAAAAAAAAAACCATGAAGGCAAAATTGCTTTTAGGGTACAGTATCTTGAGTACATGCACTTTTCTTAGAATTATTTTTTTTTCTCCTAAAAACCATTAAAAAAAATTTGTGAAGTTCTCTGTCTACACATGGTGTGACTTTATGTGGTATCATTACCACATTTTCTGAACACCCAATGGATTTTTAACATCTTTACCTAAAAATGTGTTTATCTTCAATGCTATAAACAATTTTGTTCTTCTTACATTACCCTCCCTCTTAATTTTCTTATATGCTCACACTCCCAGTATTCATCCACATAGTTCATTTGTCAGTTTTCCCTGTAGTCATTATTTCACTGTCCTCTTATACATAGCTCATTTGCATTGTATGACTTCCACGTCTTATCTGTGAAGCTCATACCTATTCCTCATTAAACATCACTCATAGACCTATTCTTGAAGTGTGCTGCCTACAGAGGAATTAATGTTATTCAAAGCACTAATATTAAAAGTTTAATATTAGACCTCAATACATCTGTTCCCTATTCTCTAACCTTTGCCTGTTTGTCTACTTACCCTTCACCACAAAATTCTCTAGAAGCAAATGCCTGCTCCTGAATAATAAGTACCAAACAGACATGAGCCAGTACTAAATATGGATAGCTGTGGTAGAGTAAATGAAATTCAGATCTGTATTGAGTCAGCAGAAGCTTGTAGTAATGCCTGAATTTGTCTTATTTCCTACAGTAAGGAAGTTTACTGGATATTTTGTATTTACTAAATGATACCGTGTTTTTGTGAAATTTAACATTGTGTTCTATGTGTAACTATAGCAATGAGACATAATGGGAAACAGTTCTTTCACATGTGTAATTCTATGAATTTCTCATTTGTGAACATGAGGTCCAAAATAATTTCTTAAAGACTGACTTCAAGATTGTGAGGAATTTCACAGAATTAGTGAAGGGAGCTCATTGTCACAGTCTTGACAATAACATTCCTCAGAACACAGAAATGCTTGCTTATACAGGTATGAAAACAGATATTTTAGAAGAAATTAACAGATAAATTAAAGCGACTTTTTATATTGATGTATTATTCTTGCATTACCGCTGACTGCTATTCACTTCATCTGTAAAGTACAGGCATCTGACAAAATCAGATGATGGTGGTGTCCCATGGTAGCAAACGGCTTATTTTAGAAGTCTTAAGTTTATTTTTAGAAGTCTTAATCTCACTTAAGTCTACGATTAATATTACCACAGAAGTTCCACTTTATAGGTGGTGACAGTAAAGGAAATATAGACAATTAGCTCACATATAAACCTCTGCTACATAGAAATCGGCTTTTGGTAGCGTGAATATCTTGCAGTTTAGTAGCAGCAAAAAATTTGGACTTTTCTGTTCAATTCAGTTCAATACATTTCCACTTTCACTAAAATATACAGCTGGAGAGATCATGTTTTTATGACTATATTATATCAAGCCAGATTCTAGCATGTCTGTGTATTTTCAGAGCCTTGGAACAAGCTCCACTATCCTCAGTTGTATCCAGCATCTTCAGACCTGTGCTCTCACAGCCTTTCTTATGCTGTTTATTCACATTTGCTGTTCAATAAAAAATAATTGAAGTCTTCTCTTGCATTGACATTTCTATAAATCTGAACAACTGAAGGTATCTTTTTCCTTTTTTGTTCTGGAGGGGTACAGATCTCCGTTGCTCTTATAAGCTGCCCTGAACACTTAAGCAACCACCTGGGCTGGTTGCTTAGATCCCTTCTGCAGTAAGTTCGGAAGTCTCATTTAAAAATTCAAGTGTCTATTTCTCTCCCCTCACTATAAAAGTTCAGATAATTACCTCTGAAATATTAATCCTTAGTGGGGATATGGAGAGACAGGAATCCCACTTAAAAGTATTTAA